>QRFJ01005196.1:0-254702 GCA_006176705.1 Cocos nucifera
ACAGAGAGAGATATTTGGTGATATGGAGGGTCGTCCTAGTCATGTGTCAGCTATCTTAGTGCATGTGGAAGCATGAATCCTTACCAATGCTTCACCAGTTTAATCCACCCATATGCATTTGGTGATATGGGGGCCTGGTCCTAGTCTGTGTCAGCTACGCGTGGAGCATGTGGAGGCATGAATCTACAATGCTTCACCAAGGTTAATTAAGCTCACATGCAACACATGCGGGTCTGGTTGCATTGGAAACGCAGCAACGATTGATTTTGCCATATTTAATTTGGAAATGAAGACGCCTATTTAGTTATGATTCTAATCCTATGGATGCATGAAGTTGGGGAAGATTGACTGCAGAGTGTGGTGAGCAGTAATAGGTGGAGAGTCTAGTGCAAACAAAGAATGTCCACCACGATGAGGCAACCCCTTGTTCTTGATTTCACTAGTTGATTGCATCCAACGATGATGAGGTGCTTCTCCATTGGAGCATGCTTGACAAACTCTTGATGTTATTATTTTCCGGTGGGATAACGGAGTTAGAAGGATAATGGTATTCAGGTCAAAAAGAGGAAGTCCAACATGCCGTAAGTGAAAATATGCAATCGCATCCTGACCATGATATTTAAATTCATCGAGTTAGATAAAATTAAATGGCAGCATGTCTGCAAACAGTTTGAGAGTTGTAGGTTGCCATCTTCAGGCAAATTATGAACTAGGTACAACAATGGGAGATTACGGGTACATAAAGGGCCATACATATGCATGAATGTAGATGTGATGTGAGATCATCCACAACTTGATGCAGGCATGCTTGTCGATATCATTAAAGGATCAGTGACTGGATAGGAGACAGTCTATATCCATATCAGCCTATCAGGCTTATGTGCCGTGACGCTGGCAATGCGAGGCATCTTATTAAGAAAGATAGGATAGCTTGACACAGGCTTATTATCGGGAGCATTTGTTTGGAAATTGGTTCAAGTCCTATAATACATTGGGTCTTGGCTAGCGTAGTATGTCGTTGCCAACGAGAGGACTATGGTAGATTTTTGAATAAATTCCTTTAAATAGATCCGATATCGAGTGTTTTCATGATTTATTTGGGCATTCGGAAATAATGCATTCTCAAGGCTTTTATTCTAATCGTCTACTGATTGATATTGAGCTGCAAACATATGTATGGATGATAATAGGGTTACTACTGATGATAGCTATGGGAAGGATGGAAATGGAGTATATATTCCTCCTACGTTATTGCATTTGTGAAGACGAGAACCGGTAGTAAGCTGGTCTGGTTTTTATGACGTTTGTGCTTATTACAATGGCATGTTGATTGAATGGGGATCGGCTTGATCTTAGATCGGTATATAAAGAAATAATTAGCTTGCTATTTCGAGTGTCGTTGGATGGACAGCACCATATGCGTTTCAAGATTGTGGCCTAAGACATGTAATGCCAAACTCAAATGATCGATTCCCGATGGATGCTGGCATTTTTGGCTTATTTACATCAAAACTATAGAGCAAAATTAGCCTTGAAATTCAATCGGCAAGTTATGTAGCAACTTTAGAAAACATGGTCGCAATTGCTTTCAGTACGCTTTAAAGAAGTCCAACTCGATGTCTCTAGTAAATGATTCGAAGTGCATGACACGGATGGAATGCAGGTTAGGAATAATGAATACCAATCTTTCAAAAGCTTCAATAGGGTGTTGAAGGGGGTGCCTCATTACCAGATTACTGCACTTTCCATCTTTTCTTTGAACACTTATTCAAAGTGCGTTTAATGTGTGACATGCTAGCAACATGGAGAGGGGAAGATGGTAGCGAGTTACTATGATTAAAATTACACAAAGTTAAATGGATGCTAGCTAAAGTCTGAGGAAGCATGGTGTGATTAAGTCTAATAATCAAATACGGGTTTGTATTTGAGTATTCAATTGAGATGCAGATATGTATAGTCTTCGATGAACCGGATGTATACACAATAGTGTGACTTAGGGGTGGGGCACAAGTGCACAATTCAAGTACATGGCAGTTACTATGAGCATTACCCGTTTCGCTCCCATTATCGTTCGCTATTTGGTGCTAGTAAAAATCTGGATTAGAAAATAATTTATTGCAAAACTATTATACTAATTTTCTAATTATGAACGGGTCATATGCACACTTTACTTCTACCTCCAAGAGTCCTCATTATTTGCCTGCATGGTTGCCCCTAGACTCATACCATACATCCATACCACAAGATGACTTGGCAAGGGACGACCATAGTCGAGGAGGATACTGAAATGATATGGTGCATGGAGAGGCAAAATATGGTTTGTTGTGGATTGTGGCAAGCAGATAGGACACACGACGTAGATGCCTCCCAACGGCGTTGATTATATTCTTTTTTTCATTCACTTATAGCTTTCTTTATGTAAACATAAATGTTTTTTTTTACTAATCTTGGTTATGTAATCATATCATGTAAACATTCGAAATATGTTAGTGAAATGAATTTGTTTATATTTTTTTTTCATGCCTTTTGAATATTTTTGATGATTAAATAAATCTATTAAATTTATGTGGACCGGTGTACGATACGGTTAGGATTGGATTATATTACTGATGATGCAACCAGGATCGGTGAATTCCATCTACGACGGGTGGCTGTATTCCAGACCGACCATAGGAGTGATCTATATATTTTGGAGAGGACTGGGGCTCCTACGTGCAGACAATAGAGTTCTATATGATGCGCAGCCTAGTAAGCCAACATGATCGGATCGTAGGCATCTCTTCGTGTTCACTGATTTTTATGGGAGTTTATAAAGTTTGTGCATTATCAGCTAGATGAGGCCCTCCATCAACATCCATGGTCAAGACGATAGGCGTCAGGCAGACTCATTACCCTTCCACCTTGCGCATCGGGGAGTGATGATATCACATTGTAGGATTAGACACGGTATCTCATTGGACTTACAGGTGCATGGAACCTACCATAGCAGCCGGTACTACACGATCATCTTCACAGTCGGACCTCTAACGAGGAGTTATTTGGGATGTAGACCGTTAAAGGCAACTTGTCAGAGTCTTTATTGAAATTTCACTGGCGTTGTTGGATACATTTCCACTTACCTATTGATGATGTAGATGATGAGACCAGTGCAGAGAGCAATGCTCGAGCATATTCTATGTTTTTAAAGATGGGCATCGTTATTCATCGATAAGTCTGATTTTCACATACTATTAGATTGTTGTCCCTAAAAGCCAGAATAGGCCTGACACTTGTAATACACTTCTAAGCCAAGCAAAATTATATAATTTAATGTATAATATAATAAAATAGATTATTTCTCATCTAATAATGTGTTTTTAGTCGTCTGATGGGAATCCGAATCTCTTTGCATGTTAAAATGGTATTGATTCATTCTCTATTTTCAAGTGTGTGTGGAAATTAAGACAGAATTTTCATTATTAACCTCATAAAAATGCACTGACCGTAGCCCGATCAATCATGAGAATGGTGATTTGATCCGGAAGGTTGGTGTACAATCACCTATTTTTTATAGTAATAAGTCTTAAGTCTTATAGATGTAAGAGACACCAAAGCGAGAGTATAAGTACTCGTTAGAGAATGAGTGGCAACTGGATGCGTGACGCACTCGAGCTAGTCATAAAGAAAGGTCTATTACCTTCTCATCGATACTGATCTCGAAGCTGCAGTCAGTGTGTCTGGTTCTTTGTTACCTGAGCTTGGCATTCGAGTGTAGTCCATCACCTTAAGGGTGATTATAGTTTGGACTACACACATGACTCAATCTCCTAGCCATTTTGGAATCACTGAGATGTATTGTTGGCGCATATAGCATGTTCATTATAGAAATTGGATGGCCAGCCAAGAGGAAAATCTATCTACCTCGGTGTATGAGGAGCAGTCCTTATGATGATTCATGGAGACATCAAGGTCCTTAAGCTAATGGCTATGGTAGAGTAACTTAATAGAAGAGTTTCTTTAAGATTTTTACCATTAGACATTAGAATCGAATGATTAAATTACTATGACAGACATTAGGGTTCAACAGATTCAACGCATTAACCACTAATCTGATCGCAGCTCAGGATAGAAGAACTAAATCACATAAGGTAGCCTACACCGGAGGTTCATCTTTTCAATTCTGAAATGAATTGCCATCATACACTGCTAGGTATCAATTAGTGGATTTTGGAGAGCAATTAGAATGATTTGGATGATCGATCTATTCTAGTTATCTGAATCCAAAAAAGTTGTGATTCCATCGGAAAAGGAAGCTTTAGCCGGATTAGATAGTCAGAATAGATAGTCGAGTGAGTCTACACATATTCCATTACCATCAGGAATTAGAACACGTAACTGGTCACACAAATAAAGATTTAGATTGGATATCATCAATTCGATTAAATCCAATTCATTGATTTGAATTAGATTTTAATTAGGTACAAGGAAAATCGTCCGTTTAGCCAATGTATTGAGCCTAATGTTCTCCTTTCTACATCATTATAAAAGTTATCTCACCTGAGCCAATATGTTTGTACTCCACTCAAGAGTACCTTTACTTGTCTGATTGGAGCTTGTTCCAGATCAGAAAAGGGTTGTCTTAATTATGAGATAAATTTAAGATAACACCTACCATTTTTTATGTATCTGCCTAATCTCTTATCTTTTGACTTTGGTCGAAACATTGATTTAAACTCGTAGACATTCTGGCCCATGTGTCATTGCCCCCCCACCCATAGAAGAGCAGATAGGAGTTATCCCTCTTGCTAGAAATGAAAAGGAGGATGCACATACCCAAGGAGGCGTGCGCCCAAGGATAGGGATGCCTGGAGTCCCATCTGTATGGGACTCCGGGTTGCTTCTTGGAATCAACTTAGGTAAGCGCCTAAGACTCAGCTTTGATCAGTCTTGGCACCACGTAAGGATGATTTGAGGGGGCTCTCATCTGATTGAATCAGGTGATGTCATCCCACTAATCAGATTTAGATCTGATTGCATGAAGTAACATGATTGGCTAGAATGATGTGGCACTGGATGGCACAGTAGGGTCTATATAAACCCTGTCTGCACCTAGCATTGAAGTAGTTCTCCCTTAGCCCAGGCCCTAAGGCTACCCCTCACCCTCCTCCATGCCATCTTCTAGTCCTTTCTCTCCTCTCCACACCCAAGGAGATTTAGGCTCTAGTTTGGTGCGATCCAGACAAGAGAAAGGTGATGAAAAAGAAAGAAGGCAGCACTGCTGCAAGAGATGGTTCCAGATCTTCAAAAGGAATTTTGAAGATCCTTCAAATCAGATCCAGATCTGATATTTGGAGAGATAATAAAGAAGGAGATGATCTCTAGATCTAGTCTAAGTGGATATTGGTAGAGGTCAGGCACTTGTGTGGCTAGATCCAGAACCTCAGGCAATCAGCAGGATCATCACAGAATAATCCAATTATCCAATATCAAGGTACAAAATTAAATCAAATTTAATTTATCTTTTATTTTTATTTATTAAATATATAAAATTAAATCTAAAATATCTTAGATATGATATGGATTTAAAATAAAAATTTTTAAAATATCTCTCTTGATCCAATTAGATCTGAACGAACCTGACTCGAAAAATCAGAATTTTTCTTTCAACTGATATCAGAGCTAGGTTCTAATAAATTATTTAGATCTAATTTTAATTTATTTTTAATCTAATAATTAGGTAATTTAGATGTCACATGAGATATGATTAGATCTAAAATTAAAAAAATTAAAATTAAATAATTTAGATTTAAGTTTTACAAGATGTATGACTAGTTGTAAAATAGAATTATTCTATACATAGTCTTGCATGATCATAATTTAATTTGATTAAGTTATAATTTTAGATTAATTTATTTATTATTTTTTGATGTTTATATTATAATAATATCTAAAAAATAGAATAAATTATTTCAATTTTTGGATCATCCCTAAGATATGATGAAGTGCATGTTTAAACTAGTTGTAGAATAGTTTCTACATAATTATCTAGATTGAATTTATTTGATGTGATCAATTTAAATTTAATTTTTTAGATGAATTATGAGATAATTTAGATCTAAAAACATGCATGATATGATACATGAGATGTATGCAAAACATGTATAAAGTTAGATTAATTTTTATATAAGAGATATGATGTAGATCTAACTAATTTTGTAGTTTTTATATTTTTGGTTAAGGCGTTCTCCTTGGCCATCCAATCAGAAGAATAAAGTAGGATTTAAATGCTCTCTTCTTCCATTCAATGCGGTATTCTTATGATGTATAGGGGTGCTGTGCATTCGTCCTTAATCAAAAATCAAGAATTTATTTTCTGTAAAATCCTTGATCTTGAAATCTTAGGATTTTATTTACATACATATTTATTTGTGAACGCCTAAACTTAATTAAAATATAAGACTTATAAAATATATGTTAGGTCTAAAATTGAGAATTTCAGATCTAAGATATATTCATAAAATTGGGTTCGGGCTTGGGTAGCTTAATTAGGTCTAAGCGGTTGATCAAATCAAATCAATAGTTGGTTAGATGGGATCAACAGTGCTTAAATTGACCAACCTAATAGGATTAAGTCTGGGTTAAGATCGAGTCACGTGAGTGATCGATCAAGCTAAGACCTAATTAGGCTCAGTGGTTAGAGTCTAGATTGTAGGCTAATCCGATTGGTTTTGGCTCAACAATTTGGTGTCTAAGGTAAGTTTGGCAGATACAACCGACTGGTTTTTAATTGGGAGCTACTCGCCTCTAATGCATTCTTTTCGAGTTAATGGCATATCCCTTCCACCAGTCTCACTTATCTGGCCATATTTGTTGGCTCAATCCTGATTTAAGGTGGTCCATAATCCGAGCTAACCCGTGCCACTAGGTTAGTCATAATGGTTATGACTATGTCAAGTCTAGTTTAATGAGACCTAAATCAAATCTCCCTAAGAAAAGATTAAGTCTAAGATCTTCCACCATTGTAGATGTGCGGGCTCTTTCCGGGATTGATTGTTCTTGGCTGGTTATAGTGGTTCAGTTGCACCGAAAAGATGCAATAATATCTATTAGGCATTGGATGCTACAAGCTGGAGGATGGATTGGGCTCAATATTCTAGATACGGTGAGTGACTCAATTAGGAATCCAATCTGTGCAAATGGTGGGTTTGACTTAACTAAGGAGTGGATCAATATTTCGGCCATGGTGAGATTCATAAATTAGAGATCAAGTTTCGGTGCACCATGATTAGAGAATCATTGAATAAGAGTTGTTCATCATTGGCTAACCCATCATCAATAACTGTTAGCTGAGGTGATGAGTCAGTTGGTGGGATCACACCACCCACTAGAAATCATTAATCGTGAAGATTTTCACATCTCTACAGAGGAAGTATAGAGATCCAAGAAAATAGTGGAAGCTAATTTGTTTAAAAATAAAACTCCTAAATAAATGGTCAAGCCTTAATTATAATATCTAACTAGAAACTTTGACTCTCTATAGAAAAATATTTGCATCCAATCCACTAGCACGTATCCTGGACACCCATAAACTGATCGGACCCAATTATGAGGATTGGCTCCAGAACTTCAAAATTATTTTTGATTCTAAGAAGTTAACTCAAGTATTAGACCAGGACCCTCCCACCTTACCAGCTCGTCCATCCGCTGAATAGAGAGCATCTCTTGAAAAATGGACGAACGAAGATAACAAGGCAAGATACTACATGTTGGGCTCAATGTTTGATGAGCTTCAGCGCCAACATGAAGATATCGGGACTATCCACCAAATATTAGCTCACCTATAAGAGATGTTTGGTGAACAAAGTCGCGCCGTCAAGTATCAAGTCACTAAACGACTATTCAAGGCTAAAATGCATGATGGATAGTCAATCCAAGATTATTGTCTGATGATGATCAAGAACTTGAAAGTGCTTGAGAAGCTCGGAGTGAAGTTGGACTTGGATCTGCAGAATGATATAATTCTGCAATCCTTGACTGATGCATATGGGCAGTTCATCATGAACTACCATATGCATAAACTTCAAAATTCTCTGGCCGAACTTATGAACATGCTGGTTACTGCTGAGCTTTCTATGAAAGGTTCTAAAGGCTCAGTGCTTGCTATGAAAGGGACCTCTTTCAAGAAAAAGTCTTTTGGAAAGAAGAAGAAGTCTATAAAAAGCAAAAGGTGGAAGGAGGATAGAAGGAAAAGATAGAGCTGAAGAAAAAGGTCATTGACAAAGAAAAGTGTTTCTATTGCAACAAAGATGGCCACTAGAAGCGAAACTATCCTACTTACCTGGCCATCCTAAAGAATAAGAAGGAGATAGGTCCTTTTGGAGGTATTCTTGTTATTGGGTCTAACCTTATGATTTCTTTTGCATTCAGTTGGATGCTTGACTCTAGTTCTAGTACTTATTTGGGCACTTCTATGCAGGATCTTGAGGATTGTAGGAGGCTGAGGGATGGTGAGATGATCCTGCACGTCGAAAATAGAGCAAGAGTTGCTATCGTGGTCGTGAGAACATACCCTCTTCGACTATCATTTGATTTAGACTTAGTATTAAAAGATTGTTATCATGTGCCTACAGCAAGCAGAAATTTGATTTCTATTTCATGCCTAGCACTAGAAGTCTATGTAATTAGTTTTCTTAAGGACCATTGTAACATTCTTTATAAAAGAAATAAAATTGCAAGTGATTTTCTTATTAACGATCTTTATCAGTTACATATTAATATATCTATTTTTAATATCGAGCAAAATGTGAATGCCATGAAATGACCTAGGGATAGTCCAAATGATAGGTATCTATGGCACCTAAGACTAGGTCATATAGCAGAAGATAGGGTTAACAAATTGGAGAAAATCGGGCTATTGAGTCCATTGACTTTCGAGTCATATCCAATTTGTGAATCTTATCTTCATGGCAAAATGAGTAAATTTCCTTTTGTAGGACATGGGGAAAGGGCCACGGATCTTCTTGCCCTAGTATATACTGATGTGTGCGGCCTATTTGATGTGCTGGCTAGAGTCTACTTTGTCTACTTCATAACCTTTATCGATGATTTATCTAAGTATGTGTATGTGTATCTTATGAGACACAAGTCTGAAGCTTTTGAAAAGTTCAAGGAATTCAGACATGAAGTAGAAAAGCAAACTGGAAAACCCAATAAGATTCTTCAATTAGATCGAGGAGGTGAATACCTTAGTCAAAAATTTTTAGACTATCTTAAGAAAAATGGCATAGTCTCTCAATGGACTCCACCTGGAATACCTCAACTCAACGGGATTTCAGAACGAAGGAACCGGACCCTATTAGATATGGTCCGATCCATGATGAGCTTCACAGATCTTCTTGATTTTCTTTGGGGATACTATTTATTAACTGCAATATACTTACTAAATAGGGTTCCTTCTAAAATCGTTCCTACCATAGCGTATGAGATATGGCATGGTAGGAAACCAAGTCTAAGCAATCTAAGAATTTAGAGTTGTCCATCTCATGTCAAAAGACAACAAACGAACAAGTTAGACTTTAGATCCTTTAGTACTCGATTTATAAGATATCCTAAAGAGTAATTAGGATATTATTTCTGCATTTCAGAAGATCACAATGTGATTGTTAGTCGACATACCATCTTTCTTGAAAAATAGTTTATTAAAGATAGCGGCATTGGAAAGCAGATCAAGCTTGATGAGAAAGTCTCATAAGAGCAACGAGCTAAGGACCAAATGGAACCAAATCATGTTGAGCCAATACAACCACTACCTCCTCTACCTCATAGATCGAAAAGGATTTTCCATCCTCCTGAGAGGTACTTAGGTACCATTTCAGAGAAAATAGAGAAAATGTTTCTCATAGGTAATGGGGTTCATAGTGATGATCCTAAAATCTATAACGAGACGATATCGAATATCGACTCCGAAAAATGGTTAGAGGCAATAAAGTCAGAAATTGACTCGATGCACTCAAACCAAGTCTGAACCTTGGTAGATCCACCAGAAGGTATAGTACCTATTAGGTGTAAATGGATCTACAAGAGAAAGATTGGTGTAGATAAAAATGTGGAGACATTCAAAGCTAGATTAGTGGCAAAAGGTTATAGCCAGCACGAAGGCATTTACTATCAGGATACCTTTTCACCAGTAGCTATGCTAAAATCCATCCGCACATTGCTTGTTGTTGTAGCCTATTTCGATTATGAAATATGGCAAATGGATGTAAAAATGGCATTCTTAAATGGATATCTTGAGAAAGATATCTATATGGATCAGCCACTAGGTTTCACATCCAATGATGCTAATGACAAGGTATGTAAGCTACAAAGGTCCATATATGGACTTAAGCAAGCATCTCGGAGCTGAAATACTTATTTCAATGATGTGATCAAATTATTTGATTTCATCAAGACCGAGGAGGAACCATGTATCTTCAAAAAGGTCAGTGGGAGTGCTGTTGTCTTCCTCGTATTGTACGTGGATGATATCCTCCCTATTGAAAATGATATTCCCACGTTGGTCATAGTTAAAATGTGGTTATCCAAAGAATTCTTCATGAAAGATCTAGGTGAAGCATCCTTTATTCTAGGAATTAAGGTTTATAGAGATAGATCAAATAGGATGCTAGGATTTTCATAGAAGATGTACATAGAGGAAGTGCTAAAGAGGTTTAGCATGGAAAACTCTAAGACGGGTTTGGTATCCTTCAGACATGGCATTTATCTTTTCAAAAAGATGTGTCCTAGCACACCTGAGGAAATAAAATGCATGAGCAAGATCCCTAATGCTTCAGCAATAGGGAGCCTCATGTATGCCATGTTATGTACATGATCTGATATAGCCCATGCTGTGAGTATCATGAGTAGATATCAGTCGAATCTAGGTGAAGAACAATGGATTTCTGTGAAATATATTCTTAAGTACTTAAGAGAAACTAAAGATATGTTGTTGGCTTTTGGTAATGAAGAACTCCAAGTCCAGGGGTATATAGACTCGAAGTTTATGTCCGATGTAGATGATCGAAAGTTGACATCTGGGAGTCTATTTGTATGTACTAATGATGCTATCAGTTGGAATAGTTTCAAGCAGACTGTGATAGTGGATTCCACCATGGAAGTAGAATATATCGCTATGTCAGAAGCTACGAAGGAGGCATTCTGGTATAAGAAGTTTGCCGCAGAGATTGGAGTGATGCCATCAGATGCCATTCTTTTATACTATGATAATAATGACACCATAGCCCTTGCTAAGGAGCCAAGGTCTCATTAGAAATCCAAGCACATCGAGCGGTGATACCACCTCATTCGCGATTACCTCGAGAAGGGTTACGTTGAGGTCAAGACAGTCGACTCCGCAGACATGCGGCAGACCCACTTACAAAGTTGTTGGATCAGTAGAAGATTGAAACCCACCTTGAGAAGATAGGACTTAGATTTATAGCCAATTGGCTTTAGGTCAAGTGGGAGTTTGTTACATATGTGTGTCCTAGAAGCCAGAATTGGATGACACTTGTAATACACTTCCAGGAGCAAAATTATAATTTTGACTATAAATAATAAAATAGGTTATTTTCTATCATAAATATATTTTTAGTGTCTGTGATATATCCCTTGAGTTAATGGTAATGATAATTCTTATTTTCAAGAGTTGAAAATTTAAGATAAGAATTTTCATTAACTCATAAAATGCTCAAGACCGTAGGATCATCATGAGGATGGTGATTGATCCAGAAGGTTGGTGTACAATTCCTTCTTTATAGTAGATGAGTCTTAAGTCTACGGTGTAGAGACACCGAAGCGAGAGTATAAGTACTCGTTAGAGAACGAGGGCACTGAGTATGACCACCTCGAGCAGTCATAAGAAAGTCTACGTTCTCATCGATGACTAACTCGAAGCTGCAGTCGTGTGTCAGGTTCTTTGATCTAAGATGCATCGATAGTTCATCTTGAGGGTGTTATAGTTTGACTACACCATGACTCGGTCTCCTAGCCATTCAGAATCCTGAGGTGTATGTTGGCTATAGCATGTTCATTGTAGGAATTGGATTGCACCAAGAGGGAATCTATCTACCTCAGTGGATGAGGAGCAGCCCTATGATGATCATGAGAATCAAGTCCTTAAGCCCATGGCCATGGCAGAGTGAAATAATAGAAAGAGTTTCTATTAAGATTTTCACATCAGACTTGAATTAAATGATTAAATCATATGACAAAAATTAGGGTTTGACGAGTTCACCTTAATCCTAATATGATCGGAGCTCAAGATAGAAGAACTTAATCACTCAGATAGCTACACCGAGAGGTTCATTTTTAATTTTGATGGATTGCCACCATATACTGCTAGGTATCATTGGTGGATTTTGGAAGCAATTAGAATGATTTGGATGATCGATCATTTTAGTTGTCTGAATCAAAAAAGTTCTGATCCATTGGATGATGTTTCAATGATATCGATGATGGAGATCGTGACATATCCCATTACCATATAGAACTGAACATAACTGGATCACACAAACAAGAGTTTGGATCTAGATATCATCAATTGGACTAATCCAGTTCAATTGATTTGAATTAGATTCAATTAGATTCAAGAAAATCGTTCTAGCATACGATTGAACCTAATGTTCTCCTTCTACTATCATAAAAAGTTATCTCGACTGAGCTAAAGGTGTTTGTGCTAACTCAGATACCTTTACTTGATCTGATTGGAGCTTATCCAGATCAGAAAAGGGTTGTCTTAATTTATGAGATAAATTTGAGATAACACCTGCCATTTTCCATCACCTGCTAATTCTTATCTTTTGACTTTGGTCAAATGTTGATCTTTGACACTTAGACATCTGCCTATGTATCATACATTTGTAGGATAGCAGATGGGGGCTTGTCCCCTTGCTAGAAAATGGAAAGAAAGAGGTGCACGCCTAGGGAGGCGTGCATCTAAGGATAGGGACGCCTGAAGTTCCATACAGATGGGACTCCAGGTTGCTTCTTGGAATGAACTTAGGTAGGCACCTAAGACAGCTTTGACCAATCTTGGTGCCACCTAAGGATGATTTAAGGGGGCTCTCATCTAATTGGATCAGATGATATCATTCCATCAATCAGATTTAGATCTAATTGCATGAAGCAACATGATTGGCCGGGATGATGTGGCACTGCATGGCATAGTAGGATCTATATAAACCCTATCTGCACCTAGCTTTAAAGTAGTTCTTCCTTAGCCCATGCCCCAAGGCTACCCTTCTCCCTCCTCCATGCCATCTTCTGGTCCTCTCTCTCCTCTCCACGCCTAAGGTGATTTGGGCTCCAGTTTGGTATGATCCAGACAAGAGAAAGATGACGAGAAAGGAAGAAGGCAGCACTACTGTAAGAGATGATTTCAGATCTTCAAAAGGAGTTTTGAAGATTCTCCAAATTAGATCCAGATCTGATATTTGGAGAGGTGATAAAGAAGAAGAAGATCTCTAGATCCAGCCTAAGTGGATACTGGTAGAGGCTAGGCACTTGCATGGCTAGATCCAAAACCTCAGGCAATCAACAAGATCATCACAGGGTAATCCAATTACCTAATATCAAGGTATAAAATTAATTTAGATTTAATTTACCTTTTATTTTTATTTATTAGATCTATAAAATCAGATCTGAAATATCTCAGATCTGATCTAAATTTAAAAAAAAAAATTTTGAAATATCTCTCTTGATCCAATTAGATCTGAATGAATCTGACCCAAGAAATCAGGATTTTCTCTTCACATACAGTTGTTATACCTACCCCTGCTACGTGATCTCCATGCATGTGGACAGATGAGTTGGGGTAGTGCTATGTTGGACTTCTTGTATCGCGAGCTCTGCAGGGCCACCAGATCGAATGCGCATGACATAGCTGGACCGTTGGTATTACTGTAGCTTTGGATATGGGAGCATTTACATATTGGACGGCCAGATATAGTACTTCCTAGGATAGGAGCCCACCAGCCAGTGCTAGAAGATGATGCAGTAGGCTATGGTCAATTAGATGAGGACGATGCTAATATTGAGGGCCCATTTGGTGGGATACAGTATGACCCAGCTGATCCACTTAGATGCAGGTATATAACCAATAGCACTGATATTTTTGTTAGATATATGTGCCCTAGAAGCCAGAATTATCTGACACATGTAATACACTTCTAGGGGAAAAATTATAATTTTGACTAATATCAATAAAATGGGTTGTTTTCTATCACATATGTGTATTTAGTGTCTGTGATACATCCTTTGAGTTAATCGTAATGATAATTCATATTTTCAAGAGTTGAAAATTTAAGACATAAATAATCATTATTAACTCATAAAATGCTCCCGACCATAGGATCATCACGAGGATGGTGATTGATCTGGAAGGTTGGTGTACAATCGCTTCTCTTTAGTAGATGAGTCTTGAGTCTACGGTGTGGAGACACCGAAGCAAGAGTACAGGTACTCATTAGAGAATGAGGGCACTGAGCGTGACCACCTCGAGTAGTCATTAGGAAGTCTACCTTCTCGTCGATGACTGACTCAATGCTGCAGTAGTGTGTCTGGTTCTTTGATCTAAGGTGCATCGGCAATTCACCTTGAGGGTGTTATAGTTTGACTACACCATTACTCGGTCTCCTAGCCATATGGAATCCTGAGGTGTATGTTGGCTATAGCATGTTCATTGTAGGAACTGGATAGCATCAAGATGGAATCTATCTACCTCGGTGGTAGAGGAGCAGCCCTATGATGATCATGAGAATCAAGTCCAGAAGTCCATGGCCATGGTAGAGTGAAATAATAGAAAGAGTTTCTATTTAGGTTTTCACATTGGACTTGAAATCGAATGATTACATCATATGATAGAGACTAGGGTTTGACGAGTTCACCTTAACCCTAATCTGATCGGGGCTCAAGATAGAAGAACTTAATCACACAGGTAGCTGCACCAAGAGGTTCATATTCAGCTCTGATGGGTTGCCACCATATACTGCTAGGTGTCACTGGTGGATTTTGGGAGCAATTAGAATGATTTAGATGATCGATCATTCTAGCTGTTTGAATCAGAAGAGTTCTGATCCATCGAAAGGAGTTTCGATGATGTCGATGATAGAGATCATGACATATCCCATTACCATATAGAACTGAACCTAACTGGGTCACACAAATAAGGGTTTGAATCTGGTGATCATCAATTGAACTGATCTAGTTCAATTGATCTGAATGAGATTCAATTAGGTTCAAGAAAATCGTGCTAGCACTCGATTGAACCTAACGTTCTTCTTTTACTATCATAAATAAGTTGTCCTGACTGAGCCAAAGGAGTTTGTGCTCAATCAGAGGCCTTCATATGGTCTGACTAGAGGTTGTCCAAGTTAGAAAAGGTTGTCTTATTTTGTAAGATATTACCTGCCATTTTTGGTCACCTACCATTTCTCATTCTTTGACTTTGGTCAAAAGTCTACCTTTGACTGGTCAAATGTTGACCATTGATACTTTGACTTCTATCCACGTGTCATGCACCTATTGGAGAGCTGGTGGGGGCCTATCCCTCTGCCAGAACCTGGCAAGGAAGAGGGCACACGCCACCCTTGGTGTGTGCCCAAGCTGGAGGCGCCCAGGAGTCCCTGTTGGACAGGGACTCCATCTCCTTTTTGGATTCCAATTAGAGTTCTCCTAAGAACCAACTTTGACTGGTCTTAGGCACCCTCTAAGGAGGAATCTAGGGGACTCTATTTCCACCAATCAGATTTAGATCTGATTTCATAAAGAGTTGTGATTGGTTGGGAAGAAGAGGAGTTGGATCACAAGTTAGTCTATAAATAAGACCCTGCGCCCAACTCAAAGAGGAATCTGAATTAATTGAGATCTCCATGCCCCAAGGCATTTTCTCCTCTCCTCCTCCATGCCAAAGTATCTTCTCCCTCTCCTCTCCACGTCCAAAAGGGTTTTGGACCTTGGTTGGTGCAATCTAGATCAAGAGAAAGGCGAGTGAAAGCTAGAAGGCTGTGCTGCTGCAAAGGACTGCTGCTGATCTTCAAAAGGAGTTTTGAAGATCCTCCAGATTAGATCCAGATCTAATTTTTGGAGACGTGATAGAGAAGAAGAGGATCTTCAGATCTAGCCTAAGTGGATACCGGTAGAGGCTAGGTACTTGCGTGGCTTGATCCAGAACCTTCCGCTGCTTATAGGATCATCAACGGGTAATAGGATTACCCACTTCAAGGTAAATTAAATTTGATTTAATTTATCTAATTTTATTTTAATTTCTAAAATAATAATAATTAGATATAAAATATTTTAGATCTAATTAAAATTAAAGAAAAAAATTTTTGAAATATATCTCTTGATCTGATCAGATCTGAACGAACCTGGTCCAGGAAATCAGATTTTTCCCTTCAACTGGTATCAGAGCCTATGTTCTAAAGTATTTAGATCTAATTTTAAATTTATTTTAATTAAAAAATAAGTGATTTTAGATGTCACATGAGATGTGATCAGATCTGAAATCAGAAAAAATTAAAATTAAATGATTTGGATCTAAGATTAGAAAATATGCATGACTAATTCTAAAATAGAATAGTTCTATAGAATAGTCTTGCATGTTTTTGATTTAATCTGATTAAATCATATTTTAGATTAATTTATTTACTATTTTTTGATAATATAATGGTTATAATAACATCTAAAAAATTTTAAATAAAAATTATTTAATTTTAAATATCATATGAGATATGATTGATGCATGTCTAGACTAGTTGTAGAATAGTTCTACATAATTGTCTAGATTAGAATTTATTTTGATTAGATCAATTTAAATCTAATCTTTTAGATTATTATGAGATAATTTAGATCTGAAAAATATGCATGATTCGATACATGAGATGTATGCAAAATATGCCATGATTAGATCTAATTTGTATATGAGATATATGATATAGATCTAAAACTGTTTTGAAGTATTGCATGTTCCTGATTATGGCGTTTCTCTTGGCCGTCTGATCATAAGAATAAAGAAGGGTTTAAAGGCCCTCTCCTCCCATCCGATGGGGTGTTCTTATGATGTGT
This sequence comes from Cocos nucifera, assembly GCA_006176705.1. Lineage (NCBI taxonomy): Eukaryota > Viridiplantae > Streptophyta > Magnoliopsida > Arecales > Arecaceae > Cocos > Cocos nucifera. Next base: position 17,083 of record QRFJ01005196.1, read on the forward strand.
AGGGGTGCTGCGCGTTCGTCCTTAATCAGAAACTCAAAACTTACTTTCTGCAAAATCCTAGATCCTGAAACCCTAGGATTTATTGTGCATATTTTATTTATGAACCCTACTTAATTAAAAATTAAGATATGAAATATTAATTAGATCTAAAATTGAGAATTTTAGATCTAAGACATATTCATAATACTAGGTTCGGACTTGGGTAGCTCAATTAGGTCTAAGCGGTTAATCAAATCGAATCAAAAGTTGGTTAGAGGGGATCAACAATGCTTAAATTGACCAGCCTAATAGGATTAAGTCTGGGTCAAGATTGAGTCACGATCAAGCAAGACCTAATTAGGCTCAGAGGTTAGAGTCTGGATTGTAGGCTAACCCAATTGGTTCTGACTCAACAATTTGGTGTCTAAGGTAAGTTTGGCACATACGACCGACTGGTTTTTAATTGAAAGCTACTCGATCTGAATGCGTTCTTGTACGAGTTAATGGCATATTCCTTCCACCGGTCTCACTTACCTGGCCATATCTGTTGACACAGTTCTGATCTGAGGTGGTCAATAATCCAAGCTAACCCATGCCACTAGGTTAGTCATAATTGTTATGACTATGATAAGTCTAGTTTAATGAGACCTGAATCAATTCTCCCTAAGAAAAGATTAAGTCTAAGGTCTTCCACCATTGTAGATGTGCGGACCCTTTCCGGGATTGATTGTTCTCAGTTGGATACAGTGGCTCAGTTGCACCGAAAAGACGCAACCATGTCTATTAGGCATTGGATGCTATGGGCTGGAGGATGAGTTGGGCTCAATATTCCAGATACGGTGAGAGACTCAATTAGAAACTCAGTCTATGCAAATGGTGGGTCTGACTTAACTAAGGAGTGAATCAATATTTTGGATACAGTGAGATTAATGAATTAGAGACCAAGTTTGGGTGCACCATGATTAGAGAATCATTGAACAAGAGTTGTTCACTCATTGGCTAACCCATCACCAATAACTGTTAGGTGAGGTGATGAGTCAGTTGGTGAGACCGCACCACCCACTAAAAATCATTAATCGTGGAGATTTTTGCATCTCTACAGAGAGAGTGTAGGGATCCAAAAAAATAGTGGAAGCTAATTTATTTAAAAATAAAATTCCTAAACAAATTGGTCAAGTCATAATTACAGTATCTAACTAGAATCTTTAACTCTCTACAGGAAAATGTCTGCATCCAACCCATTAGCACGTATCCTGGACACACACAGACTGACCAAACCCAATTATAAAGATTGGCTCAGGAACTATAAAATTATTTTGGGTTTCGAGAAGTTAACCCATGTTTTGGACCAGGACCCTCCCACCTTACCAGCGTGTCTATCTATTGAATAGAGAGCATCTTTGGAAAAATGGATAGACGAAGATAATAAGGCCAGATATTATATGTTGGGCTCGATGTCTGATGAGCTCCAGCACCAACATGAAGATATCGGAACTGCTCGCCAAATGATGGCTCACCTACAGGAGATGTTTGGTGAACAGAGTCGCGCAGCCAAATATCAAGTCATGAAATGACTTTTTAAGGCTAAGATGTATGATGGGCAGTCAGTCCAAGATCACTGTCTGACAATGATCAAGGACATGGAAGAGCTTGAGAAGCTCGATGTGAAGTTAGACTTGGACCTGCAAAACGATATTATTCTACAATCCTTGACTGATGCATATGGGCAATTCATCATGAATTACCACATGCATAAACTTCAAAATTTCTTGGCTGAATTAATGAATATGCTGGTTACCGCTGAGCTTTCTATGAAAGGTTCTAAAGGCTCAGTTCTGGCTATGGAATGGACTTCTTCCAAAAGAAAGTCTTATGGAAAGAAAAAAAAGTCTGTGAAAAAGCAGAAGATGGAAGGAACAAAGAAGAAGAAGGCAGAGCCAAAGAAAAAGGCCGATGTCAAAGGAAAGTGTTTCCATTGCAACAACGACAGCCACTGGAAGCGGAACTGCACTACTTATCTGGCCACCTTGAAGAACAAGAAGGAAGATCCTTCTGGAGGTATGCTCGTTATTAAGTCTAACCTTACAGTTTCTTCTGCATCCAGTTGGGTGCTTGACTCTGGTTCTAGTGCTCGTCTATGCACTTCCATGCAGGATCTTGAGGATAGCAGGAGGTTGAGGGATGGAGACATGATCCTATGCATCGGTAATGGAGCAAGAGTTGCTGCAGTAGCCGTGGGAACATACCCTCTTCGATTACCATTTGGTTTAGACTTAGTTTTAAAAGACTGTTATTATGTGCCTGCAGCTAGCAGGAATTTGATTTCTGTTTCATGCTTAGCACAAGAAGGCTATGTGATTACCTTCTTTAAGGACCATTGTAACATTCTTTATGAAAGAAATAAAATTGCAAATGGTTTTCTTATTAATGGTCTTTATCAGCTACATATTGATGTACCTATTCTAACTGTCGAGCAAAACGTGAATGCCAAACGACCTAGGGATAGTCCAAATGACAGATATCTATGGCACCTGAGATTAGGTCATATAGCAGAAGATAGGATCAACAAATTGAAGAAAAATGGGCTATTGAGTCCATTGACTTCTGAGTCATATCCAACTTATGAATCCTGCCTTCAAGGCAAAATAACTAAACTCCCTTTTATTGGACATGGGGAAAGGGCCACGGATCTTCTTGCCCTAGTACATACTGATGTATGTGGCCCATTTGATGTGCCAACTAGAGGCAATTTTGTCTACTTCATTATCTTTACCGATGATCTGTCTAGGTATGGGTATGTGTATCTTATGAGATACAAGTCTGAAGCTTTTGAAAAGTTCAAAGAATTCAGACATGAAGTAGAAAAATAAACTGAAAAATCCATTAAGGTTCTTCAATCAGATCGAGGAGGTGAATACCTTAGCTGAGAATTTTTAGATTATCTTAAGAAAAATGGCATAGTCTCTCAATAGACTCCACCAGGAACACCTCAACTCAATGAGATTTCAGAATGGAGAAATCAGACCCTATTGGATATGGTTCGATCCATGATGAGGTTCACAGACCTCCCTAATTTTTTTTGGAGACATTCATTGTTAACTTCAATTTATCTACTGAATAGGATTCCCTCTAAGACCATTCCTACCATACCGTATGAGATATGGCACGGTAAGAAACCAAGTCTGAGTCATCTCAGAATTTGGGGTTGTCCGACTCATGTCAAAAGACAACAAGCGGACAAGTTAGAGTTTAGGTCCTTTAGAGCTTGATTCATAGGATATCCTAAAGAGTCATTAGAATACTATTTCTATATTCTAGAAGACCACAATGTGATTGTGAGTTGACATGCCATCTTTCTTGAAAAATAGTTTATTCAAGATAGCGGCATTGGAAAGCAGATCAAGCTTGATGAGAAAGTCTCACAAGTACAATGAGCTAAGGACCAATTGGAACCAAATCAGGTTGAGCCAATAAGAACACTACCTCCTCCACCTCATAGATCGGAAAGAGTTTTCCATCCTCCTGAAAGACACTTAGGTATTATTTCAGAGGAAGTAGAGAAAATATTTCTCGTAGGTAATGGTGCTCATGGTGATGATTCCAAAATCTACAACGAGGCAATATCAGATATCGACTCCATGAAATGGATAGAGGCAATGCAGTCAGAAATTGACTTGATGGACTCAAACCAAGTCTGGACATTAGTAGATCCACCAGAAGATATAGTACCTATTGGGTGTAAATGGATCTTCAAGAGAAAGATTGGTGTAGATGGAAATGTGGAGACATTCAAGGCTAGACTAGTGGCAAAAGGTTATAGTCAACGCGAAGGCATTGACTATCAGGATACCTTTTCTTCAGTGGCTATGCTAAAATCCATCCGCACATTGCTTGCCATTGCAGCCTATTTCGATTATGAAATATGGCAAATGGACGTGAAAATGGCATTCTTAAATGGATATCTTGAGAAAGATATCTATATGGAACAGCCGCTAGATTTCACATCCAGTGATACTGATCACAAGGTTTGCAAGCTGCAAAGGTCCATATATGGACTTAAGCAAGCATCTCGGAGCTGGAACACTCGTTTCAATGATGTGATCAAAATATTTGGTTTCATCAAAAATGAAGAGAAACTGTGTGTCTTCAAAAAGGTCAGTGGGAGCGCTGTTGTCTTCCTCGTATTGTACGTGGATGACATCCTCCTTATTGAAAATGATATTCCCATGTTGACAACAGTCAAATATGGTTGTCCAAGGAATTCTCCATGAAAGACCTAGGTGAAGCATCCTTTATTCTAGGAATTAAGGTCTATAGGGATAGACCGAATAGGATGCTAGGACTTTCACAGAAGATGTACATAGAGAAAGTACTAAAGAGGTTTAGTATGGAAAACTCTAAGAGGGGATTAATACCCTTCAGACATGGTATTCATCTTTCTAAGAAGATGTGCCCTAGCACACCTGAGGAAATAGAATGTATGAGCAAGATCCCTTATGCTTCTGCAATAGGGAGCCTCATGTATGCCATGCTATGTACACGACCTGATATAGCCCATGCTGTGAGTGTCACAAGCAGATATCAATCAAATCCAGGTGAAGAACACTGGACTTCTATGAAATGTATCCTTAAGTACTTGAGAAGAACTAAGGATATGATGTTGGTCTTTGGTAACGGAGAACTTCAAGTCCAGGGATACACAGACTCGGATTTCATGTTCGATATAGATGATCGAAAGTCGACATCTAGAAGTCTGTTTGTGTGCAATGGTGGTACTATCAGCTAGAAGAGTTTCAAGCAAACGGTGATAGCAGATTCCACCATGGAAGCAAATATATCGCTGCATCAGAGGAAGCGAAGGAAGCATTCTGGTACAAGAAGTTTGCTGTAGAAATCAAAGTAATGCCATCAGATGCCATTCCTCTATACTGTAACAATAATGGCACCATAGCCCTTGCTAAGGAGCTGAGGTCTCACCAGAAATCCAAGCACATTGAGCGACAATACAATCTCATTCGCGATTACCTCGAGAAGGATTACGTCGAGGTCAAGAGAGTCAACTCCACAGATAATGTGGCAGACCCACTTACAAAGCCGTTGGACCAGTAGAAGATCGAAGCCCACCTTGAGAAGATGGGACTTAGACTTGTAGCCAATTGGCTTTAGGACAAGTGGGAGATTGTTAGATATATGTGTCCTAGAAGCCAAAATTGGCTAACACTTGTAATACACTTCTAGGGGCAAAATTATAATTTTGACTAATATCAATAAAATATATTATTTTCTATCATATATGTGTATTTAGTGTCTGTGATACATCCTTTGAGTTAATGGTAATGATAATTCATATTTTCAAGAGTTGAAAATTTAAGACATGAATAATCATTATTAACTCATAAAATGCTCCCGATCATAGGATCATCACGAGGATGGTGATTGATCCGGAAGGTTGGTGTACAATCGCTTCTCTTTTTAGTAGATGAGTCTTGAGTCTATGGTGTGGAGACATCGGAGCAAGAGTATAGGTACTCGTTAGAGAACGAGGGCACTGAGCGTGACCACCTCGAGTAGTCATTAGGAAGTCTACCTTCTCGTCAATGACTGACTCAATGCTGTAGTAGTGTGTCTGGTTCTTTGACCTGAGGTGCATCGGCAGTTCACCTTGAGGGTGTTATAGTTTGACTACACCATTACTCGGTCTCCTAGCCATATGGAATCCTAAGGTGTATGTTGGCTATAGCATGTTCATTGTAGGAACTGGATAGCATCAAGATGGAATCTATCTACCTTGGTGGTAGAGGAGCAGCCCTATGATGATCATGAGAATCAAGTCTAGAAGTCCATGGCCATGGCAGAGTGAAATAATAGAAAGAGTTTCTATTTAGGTTTTCACATTGGACTTGAAATCGAATGATTACATCATATGACAGAGACTAGGGTTTGACGAGTTCACCTTAACCCTAATCTAATCGGGGCTCAAGATAGAAGAACTTAATCACACAGGTAGCTGCACCAAGAGGTTCGCATTCAGCTCTGATGGGTTGCCACCATATACTGCTAGGTGTCACTGGTGGATTTTGGGAGCAATTAGAATGATTTAGATGATCGATCATTCTAGCTGTTCGAATCAGAAGAGTTCTGATCCATCGAAAGGAGTTTCAATGATGTCGATGATAGAGATCATGACATATCCCATTACCATACAGAACTGAACCTAACTGGATCACACAAATAAGGGTTTGAATTTGGTGATTATCAATTGAACTAATCTAGTTCAATTGATCTGAATGAGATTCAATTAGGTTCAAGGAAATCGTGCTAGCACTCGATTGAACCTAACGTTCTTCTTTTACTATCATAAATAAGTTGTCCTGACTGAGTCAAAGAAGTTTGTGCTCAATCAAAGACCTTCATATGGTCTGACTGGAGGTTGTCCAAGTCAGAAAAGATTGTCTTATTTTGTAAGACATTACCTGCCATTTTTGGTCACCTACCATTTCTCGTTCTTTGACTATGATCAAAAGTCTACCTTTGACTGGTCAAATGTTGACCATTGACCCTTTGACTTCTGTCCATATGTCATGCATCTATTGGAGAGCTAGTAGGGGCCTATCCTCCTACCAGAACCTGGCAAGGAAGAGGGCGCACGCCACCCTTAGCGTGTGCCCATGCTGGAGGCGCCCAGGAGTCCCTGTTGGATAGGGACTCCATCTCCTTTTTGGATTCTAATTAGAGTTCTCCTAAGAACCAACTTTGACTGGTCTTAGGCACCCTCTAAAGAGGAATCCAGGGGACTTTATTCCCACCAATCAGATTTAGATCTAATTTCATAAAGAGTTGTGATTGGTTGGGAAGAAGAGGAGTTGGATCATAGTTAGTCTATAAATAAGACCCTACGCCCAACTCAAAGAGGAATCTAAATTAATTGAGATCTCCATGCCCTAAGGCATTTTCTTTTCTCCTCCTCTACACCAAAGTATCTTCTCCCTCTCCTCTACATGTTCAAAAAAGTTTTGGACCTTGGTTGGTGTTCTAGACAAGAGAAAGGCAAGTGAAAGCTAGAAGGCTGCACTACTGCAAAGGATGACTGTTGATCTTTAAAAGGAGTTTTGAAGATCCTCCAGATCAGATCCAGATCTGATTTCTAGAGACATGATAGAGAAGAAGAGGATCTCCAGATCCAGCCTGAGTGGATATCGATAGAGGCCAGGCACTTGCGTAGCTTGATCCTGAACCTTTCACTGCTTACAGGATCATCAACGGATAATAGGATTACCCACTTTAAGGTAAATTAAATTTGATTTAATTTATCTAATTTTATTTTAATTTTTAAAATAATAATAATCAGATCTAAAACATCCTAGATCTAATTAGGATCAAAGAGAAAAATTTTTAAAATATATCTTTGATCTGATCAGATCTGAACGAACCTGATCCCGGGAAATTAGGTTTTTCCCTTTAGTTTTATGATAAATGACTAAATGCTTTCATAGATTAATATATTGACTTTATTTTCGATAGGTGGAGGACTCGATTGACTGGTGCATGGACTCTGATGCCGCACACAATGATATATTATAGGGATCATCTTGACTAGCAGCTCGATGATCAGATGGTGTGGGTCCCTTACACACTGGAGATACTAGCCATATTGCTTGAGGTATGTCAATCAGATTAGCATGTATGGAGAACACGCGCACCTTTCATTTGCTTCGACATTGTAGAGATCTATTATCTAGAGCACGTGATGCGATAGTTCAGCATGCATCAGGGCATCTCCCCATCGTGCGACACTCGGGAGAGCCTCCATCATATAGATTGACGAGGGCGGCATTGTCATGATTGGATTCGATAGCATCAGGAGCATATTGATGCATGGGAGCGACGAGAGGATTTGATTGTCGATGGTCCACCTATGCTCCCTACTATAGATTATCATGATCCATATCTATAGTGGTATAGGAGCATCATTAGATGATTTATTTCTCCATTGACGAGGGATCAGCTCGAGATGAGGTTCCATCCATCGGGCAGCGTGATGGACGTTGTGGTAAGCATATTTTATTTTTTGTCTCATTTTGTTATGTTATTATTATTTGTCCTTCTTGAATAACACATTTTCTCTTTGATACTAACATTTTGAGTGGATCACGTCACTATACTACCAGGCATAGAGCAGCTTCCATTTGATCATCGTTGGATGCAAGGATCGAGCACTTGCCAATATCATGGACAGTCTCCTCGACACCATGAGAGTCATCTCCGAGGATAGATGACTTCATACTATGCCATCGATGGATGATCCGAGTACATCATCAGATGCCCAGCACACCTCATATCCTGGCTTCTCGGACTTCAACCTCCCCATAGATGATGCATCTATATCATAGAGGATCAATGAGTCGGGAGCTACGTCGCATTGATCTGATGAGCAGCACATCGATCGTGTACATGGGAGGGCTAGAGGTAGGGGTAGACTGAGGGTTTCTCAAGGCAGATGTCAGGCACATGCTGACAGACCGAGCACGATAGCACCTCCCTCCCCATCGATCGATACTATACCTGAGCCATCACACCGCCAGCCAGAGGTGAGATGCGTTAATAAGAGATAGATGTGGAGGAGGCCTGAGTACCTTAGCATATACACCTCTCGATAGTTATATTGATTGTACTTTTTTTTTAGCTAACAAACTTTGTAATAATCAAATATTATAAAAATATTAATTTGAATTATAAATTTTTTTAAGTTGAATATATATGTTACAATTTTTGTTGGTTGCAAAAAAAAATCATTATCGATCTTGATATAGGTTATATGGTTGAACACTGAGATTGTCCATTTTTTCTAAGATACCCTATACTATTAACTATAAACATGGTTGAAGAAGCTTGAATTTATATCGCAAGAAAGTGCTCATAAAAAAATAAGTTTATAATCAATCATTTTCTCTTTAAATAGTTCTATTATTTTTGTTAGAATCCTAACATAGCAGGTGTCAAAAAATGTGTCGAAAATAATTGAGTTAAGCAATATATAGATATATGGAGTGGTAATAACAATAAATATCATGATTATAAGTGGAGTGGGGTGCATCAAAGTCACCCTTTTAAAGGATGACTTATAGAATCACTTTATAGAAGAGCAACTTATAGAGTCGCCCTATCATGGGGTGACTTATAGACACGCCCTATGATAGGGTGACTGTATAGATGGCACACCAACAACCTTGGGCAGTATTTATTTTGGCTGAGTCAGCATAGTAAGTCACCCTTTGGAAGGACGACTTTATGTTCGGTAGTACCCCTACAAATATTTTGCAAGGGGCATTATTTTTGTAAATTATTTTAAAATAAGCATTAATTTGGTAAGTTTGCCAATAAAATATATAAAAATAAAAAATAATATAAAATAAAAATTAAAGACTAATTTTGTAATCAATTTTGCAAATTTAAATATTATAAAAAATAAATAGCAACCAATTTTGTAATCAATTTTTTAATTAAAAAAATTTAAAAATAATTAGTGATCGATTTTGTGACTGATTTTATTAATAAAAGAATATTTAATAAAATTAGCGATCAATTTTGCGATTGATTATATCAATAAAAAAATTAAAAAAATAGCCATCAATTTTGCTATTAATTTTTTTAAAAAAATATTTTTAAAAAATTTGCTATCAAATTTTTGATCGATTATTATTTAAATTTTTAGTTTAATATTTTCTTCATTAATTTAGCAATCGATTTTGTGATCAATTTTTTTGAAAAAATTATGACTAAATTTTTGATCAATTCTTATTTAAATTTTTAGTTTAATATTTTTTTAATTAATTTAGTGATTGATTTTATGATCAATTTTTTTAAAAAAATATTTTTAAAAAATTTATGATCAAATTTTTGATCAATTTGAAAATTAAATAAATTTATAAATTTTTTTTATAAATTTTCCTTTTAGAAATTAGAAACTATTTTTTTATAAATTTATAATTTCTAGAAATAACATTATTTACTTTTTTATAATTTTTTTAAAAATTAGAAACTAATTTTTTGTTTGAAAAATCGATCACAAGTTTTTTATTTTTTTTAAATTTTAATAATTTTAATTAATTATTTTTGATCGATAAATCGATCGTTAGATTTTGTGATTGAAAAAATCGTTCGAAAAATATTTCTAACTAGTCTTTTTGTGACAAAAAATTTTCAATCATAGAATGGATCGCTAAATTATTAGCAATCGATTTTTGAATTTTAGCAATCGATTTTTCGATCTCTAAAACTCTATTTTCTTGTAGTAAAAGCTTAGGTTCGGATGGTGGCCTACAAGTAGAAAGTTGCTCACTACTACAACTCCAAAGTTAGAAGCAAAATATTCAATGTGGAAGACTTAGTACTCCGATGGGCAGCTATTTCACAACTTCAAAACTAAGAAAAGCTCGCCTCGAATTGGGAAGGCCCATATAAAGTCAAGAAGGTCGTATGGCCTAGGACTTGTCATTTGAAAGAACTTGAAAGAGTTGATCTTCCACGACCATGGAACTCGAAAAATCTATAAGTGCACTATCAATGATTTCATTTCAATAAAATTTTCTTTAGCATTTTTATCCTTGGTTAAAAACTATGATGGCAGGAAACAACCTCCTGAGTTAATCGAAACTAATCATGTCTGGAACAAGAGAAAAATCGCATCCTGACATGGATAAAGACCTTCGATTGTTTAAGATAGGAGGTGGGGAGAGACCCTTTCAATGGTCCTTTTGTGCCCCTATGACCTTGCTAGGGATAGAAGGAGAACCTCGTCCTAATAAAAGTAAAGGCCAATCTTGTCAGAAATAGGAGGAGGATCTTGTCCTGATAGGAGGATAAAATAAGGGCCAACCATGTCAAGAATAGGAGAAGAATCTCATCCTGACATGGATAAAGACCTTCAGTTGTTTAAGATAGAAGGAGGAGAGAGGCCCTTTTAACGGTCCTTTTGTGTCCCTATTATCTTGCTAGAGATAGGAGGAGAACCTCACTTTAATAAAGGTAAATGTCAATCTTGTCAAAAATAGGAGGACCTTGTCCTAACAGGGGGATAAAATAAGGGCTAACCATGTCAGGAATAGGAGAAGAACCTCGTCCTGATATGGATGAAGACCTTCGATTGTTTGAGATAGGAGGAGGGGAGTGGCTCCTTCAACGATCCTTTTATGCCCCTGCTATCCTATTAGGAACAAGAGGAGAACCTCATCCTAGCATAAGCAAAATGAACACCTCCAGTTGTTTAAGACCGAGGGAGGAGAGAGGCCCCGTCAATGGCCTTTTTGTACTTTGATTGCCCTGTTAAGAATAGGAGGAGAACCTCGTACTGACATGAGAAAGATGAAGATCTTCAGTTATTTAAGACCAGAGGAGAGATCCTTTCAATGCTCTTTTTGTGCCCCAATGATTCTATTGAGGATAGGAGAAGGATCTCATCCTAACAAGAATAGAGATCGACCGTATCAGGAATAGAAGGAAAATCTCATCCTGACATAGGATAAGATCTCTGGTTAAGCATCCTTTACAACCATGTTTTCAAAAAAAAAATGAAAAAAGAAAAGGAGAGAAAAGCAGAGCTATCAACAAATATTCAACCTACATAGAGCAAAAATGGGAGAAGATATCATCTCATTAAAATCAAAATTGATTATAAAATAAGGGTTTGTAAGACTGATTATAAGAGGAAGAAGGAAAAAGCCTAAGCTCTAAGATGGATCAGATTCCTCGAACTTTGGACTGCTAGCCATCACCAAGGATTCCTTCAGGCTAACAATCTCTTCCTCGAGCTCCTTTCTTCTGAACAAGTTATCATGGAACATCATGTTAGCCCTTCGGTAGTTTTCTTCTGACGTCCGCAGTCTTTTCCTCAGAACTTCTGACTCAGCTTTACAATCCTTGGTAGCTTGCCGTTCGTAAATCAATTGAAGCTTTAGTCGCTGAACTTCGGCCTTCTCCATCCCAATTGATTCTAAGAGTTTGCCCTTGATTCTCTTTAGGAAGGCAATCTCCTCCAACTCCATACTTGTGCCAGATTGATAACTGTCGATGATGTGCTATTGATGCCAAGCCACCTCATTGTTAGTAGCATGAAGCTTTTGCTCCAACATGGATATTCTTCCACTCCAGCCTAACTGGTAGGTCTCATAGGCGAGCTCAGCATCGTGCAACTGCTTCTAGATCATAAAAAATCTTTGAGACCAATTCCATTCATACCGGACCTTATTGGAAGACCATGGCAAACTTTCCTCCAATAGCTGAATCTTCTCCTTTGCCACCTTGAGCTCAACTTCAAGGGAGCTAACCTTCACAGTTAATGCCCAAGACTTGTCACTGGCACTTTTTTTAAGCTCTACCAATTCTTTCTTGAAGTTACTCTTCTTGATGTTAAAACTTACAGAATCTTTTGTGTAACTTACGAAGGCAAGTAACCTCAACCATCGCCTTCGAAGTATTTTTTTTGGACCTTTGAAGCTTGTCTTCCATCTTCTTCAACTTCTTCTTCAGATGATGGATTTTTCTCTTTAAGCTTTTGACTATGAATCTCAGAGGGATACCTTGAGATAGTGTCTTAGTGTCGGTTGGAGATGGCTGGCCTCGATTTCGATCACTAGAAGGATTCTAAGCAACACCCACCATAGTACAAGCATAAAGAAAAGGAAGATCATCTTTATTTTCCAGAATGTTTGGCATACATTGGAAAGAAAAAAGGAAAAAGTACTACTATTTAAAAGATTCTAGACCTCAGGAGGAACAACGATAGATGAGGTCGGAGCATTCTCTACCACCTCTAGCTCTGATGGAGGTTCGAGCACTTCGACAGCAAGTTCGGAGGGCTAGAGGGCGACTTCGGTAGGAGAAGGGTCGGCTGCGATAGTGGATGGTCTTGCCTCTTCATCAAGAGCTTCCTTATCTAGGAAGTTGAGATCAAGTTTGGAGAATTGGCAAGCCACTCTATCTTCATAGAGCTCATATCCCTTGATGAAGGCCTACTGGTCGAACTCAACATTCAGTCTCCTCATTTCAGAAAAAATCTTGAACTTTTCCACCGTCTGAATCTTCACTTCCGAGATCTGTCTTGAGATTTGATCCTTTTGCTTAGCAACCTTGACCTTGGATTTCTTCTTCCTCTCCTCCTCCAAGGTTAGAGTAGTTTTTAGCACTGCAGAAGTGAGCTCCTCTTTCCTGAGCACCTCATGGAAGACTTTGACCATCTTCTCCTTTGCGAGGCGACCAACCTCGATAGCTTTCTCTTCCCGAAGGTGGGTGACTTCAGCCTGAAGGTCCTCCTGAACCTTCAAGTCTTTTGCCCTTAGACGATGCACCATTTTGATATGGGCAAGTATTTGGTGACCTGACTGTAGTAAATGAATGGTGTTATGCATGCAAAAAAAAAGAAAGAAGAAGAATCGACAAGATGACTACCTTGGGGATGGTCCTAAGGAAATCCCAGATGTGCTGTGCATGGTCAAGGTCGGCCATCTGGTCTACCACCTCGAACATGGTGAACTTGTCAGTTAGGTCTTGGATGATCTTCGAATCACTGAAGGGGTCTTCTCCTAGATCATCATTATCATCGTTGGACCCACCAAGATGCGCCTTGCGAAACACCTTCACGATGACCTTCTTCCTTTTTTCTTCTCCCCTTCTTCCCTTCCAGTAGGAGGCTATGGAGCTTGATCTGTAGCTGGGGGGTTCGAAGATGATGGAGGCATAGAGCCCCATCTACAGTGCCAACCTCGATGGTGAGGATAACTTCGATGCCTTCGGCAACTTCGGAAGCAACGGCGGCAGCAGTGGGGCTCACGGAGCTTGGAGCATTGACCTTCTCTTCTTTGAGCTTTTGTCTGGTGCCTTTCCTTCCTCTTCTGGGCATGAAGCCCTTTGGTAAGCATTTTGACCACCTGGGTGTCCATCTCTACAACAAAGAAGAAAATGCAGTCAACAACATATGCATACGAAATCTTATAAAAATTTATAAAGTAAAAAAGTATACCCGCAGGGTTGAGGGGACTCAAGCCCACATTGAACAGAGTATGTTCTTTAAGAAGTTCGGAAAGGAGAGAAGCTTGGTAGGTCTTAAGTTTATTGGCAAAGTCAAGGTCGCTCGTATCTAAACTAGGTGCTCAGTGAATTGACTCTCTAAGCAGACCCCATGAAGGAAGCCCTAGCAATAGAGTAGGATAATACACGAATAAGTACCTCTCCTTCTAGTTATGGATAGAAGAAGGAGCACCTTTCAATAACCCCTTCTTGCCAAACTGGAGAGAAAAGCACCACCAGTCCTTTGTAGAAGGATGGCATTTGAAGGTATGGTAACTACTGAAAAGAAAAATGGTCAGATGAACTTCAGCCAGATGGAAAAGGGAGAGAAATCCAATAACAAACTTGAAAGAGTTCGACACAACGAAAGCTAAGGAGATTTTCATAAAATGAAAAAGTGCAATTACAAAAGGTGGAAGAGGAAGTCTTAGTCCAACACAAAGAGCTTCTAGGTATAGATAAAATTGGCCAGGCAGAGTAGTGCAAGCCCGGTGATCGGGTCTAGGGAGTTCTAGTTCGTATTCCGAGAGGACCCTGTATTAAATCCTAATTAATAAAAGGTCATCTAGGGTTAGGGTACAAGAGATCGCACCCGGTGCGAAGGTTGGATGGGACATACTTCTAAGGTCGGTCTCGTCTATGGGATCAAGGTTTTGAAGGGTCAGATCGGATGAACTCCAAGAACCAGTAGACTGAGAAGTTCTCGAAGACATTCGGATCAAACGGACATCATAAAATCTCCAAAAAATTAAGAAAATAAGGAGCAAAATTTTCTTAAAGAAATTGAAGGGATAAAATGCAAGAGACACCAAAATAATCGAAGGAGAGGTTTTGAAACTAACCTAGATTGATCAAGAGGCATAACGAGATGACGGGTGCGATGGAAATTAAATAGGAAAGCACCTACGAGTAGAAGAAATAGAAAAAAAATCAAAGAGCTCTCAAGTGGGAAGAAGGATACCAGAGGAAGAAAGAGAAGAGTTCAAACAGAAGTGAAGACCCTGGGAGAAGAAAACAGATTTAAATATCCAGCAGGGCTCGAGATGGTTATGATGGCAGGTCGTCTCCAACCAACCTGCAATTGATACGTGTCCCACTCATCATGGCAGACGGCTGATGGCTGATAGAATTTTAATGTCACCGTACATGGAGCAAAGTCCAGGTGGGAGTCTCAAAAATTATCTTTTTGGGTTACTTCATATTTAGAAAACTTCGATGCTAGTGCAATAAATGCCAAGACTCTCCATTCAACGAGCATGGAATCCAGAAAAGAACTTCGACAGTCATCTTTTTCATACTTTTTTTCCTCGAATCTCAAACTTGGGAGTAGGGGGACTATTATTGGGGTTGAACCCGCTCCTACTGAAGTTTGGCTTGGTGTCTTATTTCAGGATGGGCCGGACTCCTTGCAGCCCAACTTCCTCCAACCAGACTTCCTCCAGTCAGACTTCCTCCAACCAGACTCCCTCTAGTCAGACTTCCTCCGACTAGACTCCCTCAAGTCGGACTTCTCCAATCAAACTTCTCCAATCAAACTCTTTTGAGCTAGACTCCTCTAGTCGAACTCCTTCTAGACTCCCTCCAATAGCCCAACGGGCTCCTTCTAGTCTAACTTCTCTCTATCCCTAGAAGGACCTCAGCATCAATTCTCGATACAACAAATATCAATCAACACTTAAATGATCTTGAAGTCATCCGAACTTCAACTATTAAATTCCAACAGACTAGCACGTCACGATAATGGATACTATCTAATCAGATTGAGCCAACCTAAACACTACCTCCTCCACCTCATAGATCAAGTATAATTTTCCATCCTCTTGAAAAGTACTTAGGTACTTCTAACCATTTCTCAAAGTTGATATCCGATATATGGACTTAAGCAAGCATCTTGGAGCTGGAATGCTCATTTCAATGATGTAATCAAATCATTTGGATTCATCAAGAATGAGAAGGAGCCATGTATTTTCTTCCTCATACTGTACGAGGATGACATTCTCCTAATTAGGAATGATATTCCTATATTGACTACAGTCAAAATATGGTTGTCTAAGGAGTTCTCTATGAAAGATCTAGGAGAGGCATCCTTTATTCTGAGAATAAATGTCTATAGGGATAGACCGAATAGGATGCTGGGTCTCTCATAGAAAATATACATAGAGGAGGTGCTGAAGAGGTTCAGCATGAAAAACTCTAAGAGGAGTTTAGTATCCTTTAGATATGGCATTCATCTCTCCAAGAAGATGTGCCCTAGCACATTTGAGGAGATTGAACGAATGAGCAAGATCCCTTATGCTTTGGCAAAAGGGAGTCTCATGTATGCCATGCTATGTAGACGACTTGATATTGCCCATGCTGTGAGTGTCATGAGTAGGTATTAGTCGAATCCAGGCGAAGAGCACTAGACTTTTGTAAAATGTATCCTTAAGTACGTGAGAAGGACTAAGGATATGTTTCTAATTTTTCGTAATGAAGAACTCTAAGTCCAGGGGTATATAGACTCAAATTTTATGTCCGACATAGATGATCGAAAGTCAATATCTGAAAGTTTGTTTATTTATAATGGTGGAGCTATCAGTTGGAAGAGTTCCAAGTAGACGGTGATAGCAGACTCCACCATGGAAGCAAAGTACATTGTTGCATCGAAGGCTACAAAAGAGGCATTCTAGTACAAGAGTTCACCACAGAGCTCAGAGTGATACCATCGGATGTTGTTCCTCTATACTACGATAATAATGATGCCATAGCTCTAGCTAAGGAGCCAAGATCTCACCAAAAATTCAAGCACATCGAGCAGCGATACCATCTCATCCATGATTACCTCAAGAAGGGATACGTCGAGATCATGAGAGTTGACTTCACAGATAATGCGATAGACCCACTTACGAAGCCATTGGGCTAGAAGAAGATCGAAGCCCATCTTGAGAAGATGGGGCTTAGATTCATAGCCAATTGGCTTTAGGTCAAGTGCGAGTATGTTAAATATATGCACTAGAAGCTAGATTGGCTAAATACTTGTAATACACTTTTAAGAATAATTTTATAATTTTAACTATAAATTAATAAAAAGATTATTTTTTATCATAATGTGTATTTAAAGTGTCTGTGATACATCCTTTGAGTTAATGGTAATAAAAATTTATATTTTCAAGAGTTGAAAATTTAAGTCATGAATTTTCATAATTAACTCATAAACTGCTTTCGACCGTAAGATCATCATAAGGATGGTGATTGATCTAGAAGGTTGGTGTGCGATCACTTTCTTAGGATAGATGTATCTTAAGTCTATGGTATGGAGACACTAGAGCGAGAGTACAAGTAATCATTAGAGAACGAGAGCACTGAGCATGACCACCTTGAGCAGTCATAAGGAAGTCTATCTTCTCATTGATGACTGGCTCGATGCTGTAATGGTGTATCTGATTCTTTGATCTGAGGTGTATTGGTAGTTCATCTTGAGGGTGTTATAGTTTGACTACACCATAACTCGATCTCCTAGCCATTCGAAACCTTGAGATGTATGTTGGCTATAGCATGTTCATTGTAAGAATTGGATTGCACCAATAGGAGATCTATCTATCTCAGTAGATGAGGAGTTGTCCTATGATAATCATGAGATTGAGTTCTTAAGCCCATGGCCATGGCAGAGTGAAGATGATAGAAAGAGTTTCTATTAGGATTTCACATTGGACTCGAATCAAATGATTAATTCATATGACGGATGTTGGGTTTGACTAGTTCACCTTAACCCTAATCCTGTTGAGGCTCAAGAAAGAAGAATCCAATCACACAGGTAGCTGCACCGAAAGATTCACTTTTAGTTTTGATGGGTTGCCACCATATACTGCTAGGTGTCACTGGTGAATTTTGGGAGCAATTAGAATGATCTTGACGATCGATCATTCTAATTATATGAATCAAAAAAATTTTGGTCCATCGAAAGGTGTTTCGATGATATCGATAATAGAGATCACGACATATCTCATTACCATACAAAACTGAACCTAACTGGATCACACAAACAAAGATTTGGATATCATCAATTGAGCTAATCTAGTTTGATTGATTTGGATTAGATCCAATCAGGTTCAAGGTAGTCATGCTAGCACACGATTGAGCCTGACTTTCTCCTTCTATAATCTTTCTGATCCATCATAATTAAGTCAAATTTGATTTAACTCATTTTTGTATCTTGAATGGGTTTATTTTTATCTAATTGGAATAAGTCCAGGTTAGATAAATTGTAGAAATTAAATCCATTCCAAGTGTAATTTGACTAGGGTCAAAAGTTGGTCACCTGATCAAATGCTTCTAAAAAATTCTCTAAAAATATTTTTGAACTAATTTTTGGATATGTTATAGGGTTTGAGTCATGTTATGGGTGTGACAAATTTTATAATTTATGGTGCTGGTTTGGCTAGGTTTTGATAGAGTTTGATTTGGATCAAACTCTTGAGGGAAGAGTCCTAGGCGCAATGGACTCTTCCTTATCTACTGATGCTGCCACCTTTTAGATTGAATTTTGGTGACAAAACTATATGAGATATGGGTTTTCATGTGGAGAATAAATCCTAAAGTCTCTTTGATCAAATAATAAGTGATTTGGTCAAAGAAGGATTCTAAATGGTGTTGGTTTTAAGAAACCTTTCTCATGCCAAAGAGAGCTATCGCATGATTTTATTTTCCACGCAAAGGTGCTATCACCCATACCATATCCCACACCCCCTCTATCCTCTCTCTCCCTCTCTTCTACATGCTTAAAAAGTTAGACACTAATCTAAGAAGAAGGTCTAAGGTTTTTGGTGCAAGATTCAGGATCTATGCAACAGTGTTCGTGTGACGGACGGGCTGCCTTCAGAAATAGTTTTGAAGGATCTACAGATTAGATTTAAATCTGATCTTTGAAGGAGAGATTTACAAGGAGAAGACATTCTAATCCTACCTTAGTGGATATTGGTAGAGGCTATGCACGTTCGTTGCTCCTTCCAGAACCTCAGGAACCAACAGGATCATTGCAGGATAATCAGATTACCCAACAAGGTACTTAAAATTAAATCTGATTTAACTTAATTTTTAATTTTTAATATTAGATCACCATGATCAGATCTAAGAACTCTTAGATCTGATCAGATTATAGAGATTTTTGTAAAAAAATCAACCTCAGATCTAATCAGATCTAGACGATCCTGCGACGAAAAATCAGATTTTTTCTTCACCTAAAGGAGTCCATTAGGAGATAATCCCATTCTCTCCTAGATATGTGAGATACTCACTAAAAAGAAATTCTCCTCCTCAGTTAGATCGAAAAGTTTTAATTTTCTTTCTGATTTATTTTTCTACTTCACTTCGAAATCATTTGAACATTTCGAATGAAGCTGACTAGTATTTCATTAGATAGACATATCCATACCTGGACAGATCATCTATGAAAGTAATGAAGTAGAGATATTCATCTCTGGCACTAGTGCTTATAGGTCCACATCCATCAGTATGTACTAGACCTAAGAGCTCAGTGGCTCTCTCATCTTTTTTAGTAAAAGGTGACTTGGTTAATTTTCTAAGAAGACAAGATTCATAGGTTGGAAGTGATTCACATTCACTGACTTCGAGGATTCCCGCTTTAGTCAACCTATTATCCAATTCTTGTTGATATGACCAAGCCTATAGTGCCATAAGTAGATATCAGATATGCTATCTAATCTAGGATACTTGCCAGTAGAATAGACTACATTAATAAGTTATGATAACATGTACACACCATTATTCAAATGTCCAAAGAATATGGTAATACCATTCATAATGACATTATAAAATTCTTTCTTTATTGAAAATTCATAATTATCATTAGCCAAAAGGCATACAGAAATGACATTCAAAAAGAAACCAGGACAAAAGTGACAATCACTAAGAACAACTGAATGAAACTCAAATACAAGTTTCAAGATTTCTAGAGCTAGAACTGGAACTGGTCTTCCATCTCCAATGTTCCAGAATCTCTCACCTTGCTCGAATCTCCTACTGACCTGCAACCCCTGCAATGAATTACAAATATGGTAAGGATTATCGATATCCAATACCCAGTCAGTTTTATCACAAATAGAGAAATTACAAGGAGTTATCATATAAATACCTTGCGTAGCAATAGCTTGCTTCCTTCTCAGCCTATTTGGGTCTAGGGAGGCAATGTACTGAGGACAATTTCTCTTTCAATGCTCCTGCTTCTTACAAAAGAAGCATACAGCTTGACTCTTATCAGGCTTTATCTTCTTGGTCTGATCCTGCATAAATGTCCCAGCCTAAACTTGCACCTTCTTTGATTTTTTTCTCCTTATTTTTCTTTTCTTTCTTAAAGAGTCGAGAACCAGAAGATGAGCCTCCCACTAAGTTCACCAACTCCTTATGGAGCTGGTGATCTTTCTTAAAGTTTTGAAGCAACCCCAGTAACCCATTGTAGTTAACTTCAGGCTTTGTCATTCTATAATGAGTAAGAAATTGGAGATATGATTTGGGCGATGAGTTCAAAATCTCATCTTTCCCTAGCTGCTCATTTAAGGAAAATCTGAGCTTGCTCAAGCGCTATATCAACTCGATCATGTACAGCACATGATCAGTGACAGAAGCTCTATCCCTCATCTTGGTACTGAAGATGGCACAACTGGTCTTATGCCTATCAACATCATCAGGTATACTAAAAGGCTCATTCAACACTTAAAGCATATCTTCTGGCTAAGCTAACTCAAACCTATGACTGAACTTGTCACTCATCGCAGCCAACATAATGCAACGTACCATGATTCAATCATTGAGCCACTTCTGATAAGTATCTTTGACCGTTACATGTGCATTAGGTGCTAGCTCCTTAGGTGCCAGATCTGTCAGTACATACAAGATTCATTCATACTTCAGGACTATTTTCAACTTTTGGTACTAGTTATCAAAGTTGGATCCTACCAGCTTATCATTGTCTAATAATGATCGAAGCGAAAGGAAAGTGGCCATACCTATACAAAGAAAAACCAAAACTTAATTAATAATCGATTCATTAAACCTAAAGATTTAGATTTTAATCAAAAGATTCTTTCATTATTTTATTCAAATTGGTATCTTCTACCTTCAATTTGAGGAATTATCTTAATTTTTTAGTGAAAAAAATCTGATTTTCTGCCATAAAATCATCCAGATTTGATCAGATCTAAGGTAGAATTTTCAACAAAAAATTCAACAATCCGATCAGATCTAAGAGTTCTCAGATCTAATCATGATGATCTAATATTAAAAATTAAAATAAAATTAAATTATATTTAATTTCAAGTACCTAATTGGATAATCTAATTATTTTGCGATGATCCTGATCGTTCTTAAGGTTTTGGAAGGAGCCACGTAGCGCCTGGCCTCTACCGATATCTACTTGGATAGGATCTGAACATCATCTCCTCACGAATCTCTCTTCCTAAGTTTAGATCTAAATCTAATCTGTAGATCCTTCAAAACTATTTCTGAAGGCAGCCCGTTCATCTCACGAACATCGTCGTGTTGATCTTGAATCTTATGCCAAAAAACTTAGACTTTCAACTCAGATTTATGCCTAACATTTTAGGTTTGTAGAAGATAGGGAGAGAGAGGATAGAGAGGATGTGGGATATCAGAGGGCCAGCTCCTTTGGGCATGAAAAATATTTTGCACGATCTTTCTATAATTGCATGAGAAAGGTTTCTTAAATCCAACGCCATATAGAGTCCCTCTTTGACCAAATAACCAACTTATTTGATCATTAGGACTCCATGAATTATTCTCCACGTGAATACCTAGATCTCATGTAGTTTTGACACCAAAAATCAATCAAGAAGGTGATGGTATGAGTAGATAAGGAAGTGTCCAATACGCCTAGAACTCTTCCCTTAAGAGTTTGATCCAAATCAAACTCTATCAAAACCTAGTCAAAAATTCACCATAAATCACAAAATTTGGCACACCAATAGAATGACTCAAGCTCTATCACATATCCAAAAATCAAATCAAAATAATTTTTAAAAAATTTTCTAGAAGCATCTGATTAGGTGACCGTCAATTCTCTCAATTGGGTCAACTTTTGATCCTAATCCAATTGCACTAGGAATGGATTTAATTTCAATAATTAATCTAAACTAGACTAGTTCCAGTTAGATAAAAATAAATCTATTCAAGATACAGAAATGAGTCAAATAAAATTTAACTCAATTGCGATGAATTAGAAAGATTACAGAAGGAGAAAGCTAGGCTTAATCATGTGCTAGCATGATTATCTTGAACCTGATTGGATCTAATCCAAATCAATGAAACTGGGTTAGCTTAATTAATGATATCTAAATCCAAACCCTAATTTATGTAATCCACTTAGGTTTAATTCCATATGATAATGAGATATGTCACGATCTTTATCATCGATATCATCGAAACACCTTTTGATGGACCAGAACTTTTCTAATTCATACAATTAGAATGATCTAAAAATGAATCTCTCGATGCAGCTACCTATGTGATTGGGTTCTTCTATCTTGAGCTCCGATAGGATTAGGGTTAAGGTGAACTCGTTAAACCCAACATCCGTCATATGAATTAATCGTTCGATTCAAGTCCAATATGAAATCTTAATAGAAACTCTTTCTATCATCTTTACTCTGTCATGGCCATGGGTTTAAGGACTCAATTTCATGATTATCATAGGGCTACTCCTCATCTACCGAGGTAGATAGATCTTCTATTGGTGCAATCCAATTTCTATAATGAACATGCTATAGCCAACATAAACCTCAGGATTCTAAATGACTAAGAAACTGAGTTATGGTATAGTCAAACTATAACACCCTCAAGATGAACTATCGATGCACCTTAGATCAAAGAATCAGATACACTACTACAACATCGAGCCAGTCATCGATAGGAAGGTAAGCTTCCTTAAGATTGCTCGAGGTGGTTACACTCAGTGCCCTCGTTCTCTAACGAGTACCTATACCCTCACTCCGATGTCTCCACACCATAGACTCAAGACACATCTATCCTAAGAAAGAGATCGTATACCAATCTTTTGGATTGATCACCATCCTCATAATGATCCTACGGTTGGAAGCAATTTATGAGTTAATTATGAAAATTCATGTCTTAAATTTTTAACTCTTAAAAATATGAATTATCATTATCATTAACTCAAAGGATATATCATAGATACTTTAAATACACACTATGATAGAAAATAATTTTTTTATTAATTTATAATCAAAATTATAAAATTATACTTAGAAGTGTATTACAAGTGTTTAGCCAATCTAACTTCTAGGTTACACATCTAATAAACTTCCACTTAACTTAAAGTCAATTGGCTACAAATCTAAGTCCCATCTTCTCAAGGTGGGCTTCGATCTTCTATTTGCTCAATGGCTTTGTCAGCGGGTCAGCCACATTTTCTATAGTGTCAACTCTCTTGACCTTGACGTATCCCTTCTCAAGATAATCATGGATAAGAAGGTATCGCCGCTCGATGTGCTTGGATTTTGGGTGAGACCTTGGCTCCTTAGCTAGGGCTATGGTGCCATTGTTATTGCAGTACAGAGGGACGGCATTTGATGGCATCACTCTGAGCTCTGTGGTGAATTTTTTGTACCAAAATGCCTTCTTTGCAGCCTCCAATGCAATGATGTACTTTGCTTCCATGGTGGATTCTACTATCACCGTTAGCTCGGAACTCTTCTAACTGACAGCTTTACCATTACAAATAAACAAACTTTCAGATGTCGCCTTTTGATCATTTATGTCAAAAATAAAATCCAATTCTGTATACCCCTAGATTTGGAGTTCTCCATTATCAAAAACTAGAAACATATCCGTAGTCCTTCTCAAGTACATAAGGATACATTTCATAGAAGTCCAATGCTCTTCACCTAGATTCGACTGATACCTGCTCCTGATACTCATAGCATGGGCAATATTAGGTCGTATACATAGCATGGCATATATGAGGCTTCCTATTATCGAAGCATAAGGGATCTTACTCCTACATTCAATCTCCTCAGGTGTGCTAGGGCACATCTTCTTGGAGAGATGAATGCCATGTCTAAAAGGTACTAATCCTCTCTTTGAGTTTTTCATGCTAAACCTCTTCAACACCTCCTGTATGTATATTTTCTATGAGAGATCCAGCATCCTATTTGATCTATTCCTATAAATCTTAATTTTCAGAATAAATGATGCCTCTCCTAAATCTTTCATAGAGAACTCCTTAGACAACCATATTTTGACTGTAGTCAACATGAGAATATCATTCCCAATTAAGAGGATGTCATCTACGTACAGTACGAGGAAGATAACAACACTCCTACTGATCATTTTGAAAATACAAGGCTCTTCCTCATTCTTGATGAATCCAAATTATTTGATTACATCATTGAAACGAGCATTCCAGCTCTAAGATGCTTGCTTAAGTCCATATATGGACCTTTGTAGCTTGTATACCTTGTGATCATCATTAATGGATGTAAAACCTAGTAGCTATTTTATATAGATATCTTCCTTAAGATATCCATTTAAGAATGCCATTTTTACATCCATCTATCATAGTTCATAATTAAAATAGACTGCAGTAGCAAGCAATGTGCGGATGGACTTGAGCATGGCTACTAGCAACAAAGTATCCTGATAGTCAATTCCTTCGTGCTGAATCTCTCTACATTTTCATCGCCACCTATCTTTCTCTTGAAGATCCATTTACATCCAATAGGTACTATATCTTCAGGTGGATCTACTAAGGTCCAGACTTGGTTTGAATGCATTGAGTCAATCTCTGACTTCATTACTTCTAACCATTTCTCAAAGTTGATATCTAATATCACCTCACTATAGATTTTGGGATCATCACCATGAACCCCATTTCCTGTGAGGAATATTTTCTCTATGTCTTCTGAGATAGTACCTAAGTACCTTTTAGGAGGATAAAAAATTCTACTTGATCTATAAGATGGAGGAGATAGTGTTTGGGTTGGCTCAATCTAATTGGATTCCATAGGTTTCTTAGCTCATTTCTCATCGGAGGCTTTCTTTTCGAGTCTAATCTATCTTTCGATGCCACCATCTTGAATAAACTATTTTTTAAGAAAGGTGGCATGTCGATTCATAATCACATTATGATCTTTCGAAAGATAGAAATAATATCCTAATGACTCTTTAGGATATACAATAAACTGAGCTTTAAATGACCTAGACTCTAATTTGTCCGCCTGTTGTCTCTTGACATGAGTTGGACAATCCCAAATTTTTAAATGATGCAGACTTGGTTTCTTACCATGCCCTATCTCATACGGTATGGTAGAAATGATTTTAGAGAAAATTCTATTTAGTAAATATATAGCGGTCATCAGACTATGTTCTCAAAGAAACTCAGGAAGGTTCATGAAACTCATTATGGATCAGACCATATCTAATAAAGTCTAGTTTCTCCATTCTGAAACCACGTTGAGTTGAGGTGTTCCAGGTGAAGTCCATTGTAAGACTATGCCATTATTCTTAAAATAGTCTAGAAATTTTTAACTAAGGTATTCGCCTTCTCGATCTGATCGAAGAATCTTAATGGATTTTTTTGTTTGTTTTTCTACTTTGAGTCTAAATTTCTTAAACCTTTCAAAGACTCAGACTTATGTCACATCAAATACACATACCCGTACCGAGATAGATCATCGGTAAAAATGATGAAGTATACATAATTGCTCCTGGCTGGCACATCAAATGGATCGCACACATCTATGTGTACCAGGGTGAGTAGGTTTGTAGCCCTTTTCCCTTGTCTTACAAAAGAGAGCTTGGTCATTTTGCCATGAAGGCATGATTCACAAATCGGATATGACTCAAAAGTCAATGGACTCAATAGCCTAGATTTCTCTAATTTGTTAATCCTATTTTCAGCTATATAACCTAGCCTAAGGTGCCAAAGATATCTATTATTTAGATTATCCCTAGGTCACTTTGTTCCTATGGCATTCACGTTTTGCTCGATATTAAAACAAGAAACATTAATATGTAACTGATAAAGACCATTTATAAAGAAACCACTTGCAATTTTATTTTTTTCATAAAGAATATTATAATGGTCCTTAAGAAAACTAATTACATAGCCTTCTTATGCTAAATATGAAATAAAAATCAAATTTCTGCTTGCTGCAGGCACATAAAAATAATCTCTAAGAATTAGATCTAATCTTGATGGTAGTCGAAGAGAGTAGGTTTCCACGACCACAGCAGTAACTCTTGCTCTATTTTCGATATATTGGATCATCTCACCATCCCTCAGCCTCCTACTATTCTCAAGACCCTGCATAGAAGTGCACAAGTGAGCACTAGAACTAGAGTCAAGCACCCAACTGAATGCAAAAGAAATCGTAAGGTTAGATTCTATAATGAGCATACCTCCAGAAGACCTGCCTCCTTCTTGTTCTTCAGACTGGTCAGGTAAAGAGGGCAGTTCCACTTCTAGTGGTCGTCTATGTTGTAATAGAAATATTTTTCCTTATCAATGGCCTTCTTCTTTGGCTCTGCCTTCTTCTTCTTCCCACCATTCACCTTCTACTTCTTCATGGACTTCTTCTTCTTTTCAAAAGACTTTCTCTTGGAAGAAGTCCACTCCACAGCAAGCACTGAGCCCTTTGAACCTTTCATAAGAGCTTAACAGTAACTAGCATATTCATAAGTTTAGCCAAGGTATTTTGCAGTTTATGCACATGGTAGTTCATGATGAACTGCCCATATGCATCAGTCAAAGACTACAGAATTATATCTGTTGGGGATAAACCCCGCTCCTGCCGAAGTCAAGTTTGGTGCCCAGCTTGATGTGGCCAGTAGCCACGAAAGAACTTTGGCGGATGGGTCTTGGCCGAACTATTATAGCCGATCGAACTGCTAAAGCAGCCGAGCTCCTTCGAACTCCCAACGGCCGAACTCTTCAAGTGGTCGACCCTTCAGCCGGCTAAATTCCACAGCAATAGTTCCTCGATCAAACTTCTCCAGCAGCCGAGCTTCTACGAAAGCTGGACTCCCTGCAGACTCCTCTAGCAGTCGGGCTTCTACGGAAGCCGGACTTCTGACGGACTTCTTCAACGGACGGGCTTCTCAATGGCCGAACTTTCATGAAAGCCGAACTTCTTATGATGGATTCCAGCAGGCGATCCTGCTACGATTACATGATAATAATGATCGGCATTTATCGAGTCAATAACGATCGACAATAACGATCGGCAATAATGATCGGTATTGATCAGGACAGTTACGATAATCATTAATCAAGACGATTACAACAAGCTCCCTCTATAAAAAGGACCATCCGGATACACTTAGGCCAGGTTCTTAAAACCCTTTTCTCTTCCTAAAAACTCTACCGAGCACTCCATTCCTGTTGACTGAAGCTGACTTGATCGTCGGAGGGTCCTACCAGAGCCACCCTCCCACCGGCTCTGGATGGGACTTTATTTTGTAGGTCCTCAATGGTGACCTCATCGGCCTCCACTCCGATGGATTCCGACGATGATCAGATCTACGTCAACAGATTGGCGCTAGAAGGAGGGCTACCGGCAAAAATTTTTCTCTTAAAGGAAGTCGGAGTTCCTTTGTTCTTAAAGGAGTGCTCGAGAAATCTCTCTTCCTCCTTATTCGAATTC
Source organism: Cocos nucifera (assembly GCA_006176705.1). Taxonomy (NCBI): domain Eukaryota; kingdom Viridiplantae; phylum Streptophyta; class Magnoliopsida; order Arecales; family Arecaceae; genus Cocos; species Cocos nucifera. The sequence continues at coordinate 44,796 of QRFJ01005196.1, forward strand.
CTTTTCAAAAAGGAAAGATGCCCCCCAGGAGAGCCTCCACCCGACGATCGACGACCTCCGCAGCCCGATTTCGTTCGAGTCCGTCCGCTCCCACTCCAGCCCCGACGACCTAGGCTCACTCTGTAGCCCGACGATCAACAACCTCCATAGCCCGATCCCGTTCAGGTCCGTCCGCTACCACTCCAGCCCCAGCGGCCCAGGCTCAGTCTGTAGCCGTGGTAGATGCTGAGCAGTTCAACCTACTCGTCCAATCGGTTCGTGGTCTCACTGAGGCAGTTCAGACGGTGCGGGCCATGCACCAATAGGCCGCTGTACCAGTTCAACCGACGTAGGATTCTCCAGAGCCGTGTGGTCCAGTCCAAAGGCAATCGACATGGGCTACCCGACCTTCAATCCTCGGAAGAGGAAGGCAATGGAAGAAGAGCCCTTGTTCGGACCGCAGCTCATCCCAGGGTGAAGCTTTGCATCCATTCAGCAGGAAGACCTTGGAGATCAGAGACCGCGAGGATCTCCTGGATCGAAGGCTCTTAGAAATGAGCCGATGAATCGAAGAACTCCATCACACTCCCTCTTCATGCAGTAATGAAATCTGCACTGACCCTCCTTTTTCATAGAAAATCATGCAAGAACCTGTCCCACCGAACTTCAAGCTCCCATAGTTTGAGAGCTACGATGGGACCACCGATCCGGTCGACCATCTGAAAGCCTTTCGGACAACGATGTTGCTTCATGGCATGCCAGATGCTATCTTCTGCCGGGCTTTCCCCTCTACCCTTAAAGGGTTCGCTAGGAACTGGTACTCGACGCTCAAGCCAAACACCATCTTATCGTTTGACCAGATGAGTCAATAGTTCGCAGCCCACTTTGTTAGTAGCTGGCATCCACGCCGAGGTTTGGAGTCCTTATTGGCCATCAGGCAGAAGGAGGGAGAATCCATCCGGGCTTACATTACCCGATTTAATACTGCTGCACTAAAGGTCTGGGACCTGGACCAGTCAGTCGCCATGGCCGCTCTCAAAGGTGGCCTTCAGAAGAATGACCTATTGTTCTCCCTGAAAAAGAAGTATCCCAGGGACTTTGCCGACATGCTGGCTCGGGCCAAAAGTTATGCCCGGGCAAAGGAGGCCTTCGAGGCTAAGGACGACGAAGTCGGTAGCAAGCGGTGAATCTATGGGCTTGGCAGATCCATCGAAGAAAGAAAATGGACTAAAGCTCCGCTGCATTCCCGGACTCCCTCTGATCGCGGGCGAGCTCGGACTCCTCCTTAAGCTCGAAAGCAGGGAAGCCCTGACGGAAGGACATGCCGAGGTTCTCCTCAGCACCGAAGTTCTCTCCGATGATGACGATTTCATAACTATGCCCTCCTTAACATCCCAAAGACTCAAGTTCTGATGGAGATCCGAGGACGACTTCCAAGACCAGAGAGAATGCATTCCCATCCTAGCAAGTGCAATCCCAACAAGTTCTGCCTTTACCATTGCGACCACGGTCATGACACTGAGGAGTGCATTCAACTTTAGGACGAGATCGAAGAGCTCGTCAGGTGAAGCAGACTAAGCCGATTTCTTCGAAGATGGCCTGAGGAGAGGGAAGATCGGCCGAGAGCACTACTACTAAGTGGAGAAAACCAGCAAGAAGATCAGCCACCCCTTGGCGTCATCAATACTATCTTAGGGGGACCTCAGCAAGGGGAGACCAGCAAATCCGAAGGATCGGTGAAGAGGCGGAGAATCATGGAGCCTATAGCCTTCACCGAGGAAGATGGTCAGGGAATCCAATTTCCACATAATGACGTGGTTGTAGTTTCCTTGAATATTGCTGACTACGATGTACGCCGCATTTTGGTAGATAATGGAAGCTCAGCTGATGTGTTGTTTTACGATGCCTTCTCAAAAATGTCCCTACACGATGATCAATTGGGGCCAATGAATTTTCCGCTGGTAGGATTTGCTGGCAACACCGTACCAGTCAAAGGTATAATAACATTGACCGTAGTAGTAGGGCAGCGCCCGAAGCTGGCCAAAGTTTGCGTCGACTTCCTAGTCGTAAGGACCCCATCTGCATATAACGCGATTCTTGGCTGACCTGGTCTAGATGCACTCCGAGCGGTAGTGTCAACCTATTATTTGAAGATGAAGTTTCCGACGAGTCATGAGGTTGGAGAAGTCAGAGGAGACCAGGCTCTAGCAAGGCATTGCTATTCGATCGCCCTGCATAAGGGAGACCAGCCCAACCCTTATCTTGTTGACGGACTGGACATCCGCGACGACCTCACTGAGGAGCGGGGTGAGCCTATGGAAGACCTCGTTTCTGTGCCCTTGAATGATGAAAACTTGGAGCATGTGGTGCAAATTAGTTCCAACTTGGCGGCCGAGGTTCGGGTGCAGCTCATCGCTTTTCTCAGAAGAAACGCAGACATCTTCGCCTGGACCCCAATGGATATGCCGGGGATTGACACCGAGGTCATGGAACATCGGCTAGCCGTCGACCCGAAACATCGATCGATAAGAGAAAAGTTGTGCCAACATGCCCTGGAGAGGCAGAAAGCGATCGCTGAAGAAGTAGATAAACTCCTCAAAGTCGGACTCATCCGGGAGGTTAACTATCCGACCTGGGTTTCGAACGTGGTTTTTGTTAAGAAAGCAAATAACAAGTGGAGGATGTGCGTCGACTTCAAAAAGCTGAATAAGGCTTGTCCGAAGGATAGCTACCCCCTGCCCAAGATCGACAGCTGGTGGATGCAACCTCGGGCCATGAGCTCCTCACCTTTATGGACACCTTTTCTGGTTACAACCAGATACACATGGCGCCTGAAGACGAAGAAAAGACCACCTTCATTACTAACCAAGATCTTTATTGCTACATGGTCATGCCTTTTGGACTCAAGAACGTAGGGGCAACATACCAGCGTTTGCTCAATAAAATCTTCAAGGAGTAGATCGGTCGCAACATGGAGGTGTACGTAGATGACATGCTCATCAAAAGCCGAGCTTCAGCAGACCACCTGGCCGACCTTGAAGAGACCTTTGGTGCACTCAGGAAGCACAAGATGAAGCTGAACCCAACCAAATGCGCCTTTGGTGTAACCTCCAAAAAATTTCTTGGGTTCATGGTGTCGAGATGCGGAATCGAGGCAAACCCCCAGAAAATCCGAGCTATTTAGAAAATGACCACTCCAAAGACGATCAAGGAAGTTCAGTGCCTGGTCGGGAAGGTAGCATCTCTATATCGCTTCGTCTCAAGGTCGGCTGAACGATGCATGCCCTTCTTTGAGATTCTCAGGTGATCGAAGGACTTCTGCTGGACGGCGGAGTGCCAACAAGCATTCGAGGAGCTTAAAAACTACCTCGGCACGCCCCCACTGCTGGCAAAACCTGAACCTAGGAAAGAATTATTCCTGTATCTAGCTGTCTCCTCGGTGGTCCTGGCGGCAGTCCTCATCAGGGAAAAAGCAAAGACGCAACGACCGATCTACTACGTGAGCCGAGTCCTAAGGGATGCGGAGATCAGATACTCTAGGTTAGAAAAACTGGCTTACTGTCTCATAATTACTGCCAGGAGGCTCCGACCTTACTTTCAGGAGCACACCATAACGGTCCTCACGGACCAACCGATAAAAGCAGTTCTCCACCGAGCAAACGCTTCTGAAAGAATCATAAAATGGGTAATCGAGCTCACAGAGTTCGACATCAACTACTGACCCAGGCCATCGATCAAAGCTCAGATACTGACGGATTTTGTGCTAGAATGCACCATTTTGGTTGAAGCCGAGCTTGAGTCAAGCGGTACCAGCACTAGAGAGAGGTCGAACTTCGACGAAGCTGAGCTATCGCGATCGATCCTCCCCGAAGAGAGCGTTGACCTCCCTGAAGATTCCTGGGTTCTGCATGTGGATGGTTCGTCCAACTCTATCAGAGCTGGTGTGGGACTGGTCTTGGTTAGCCCCGAAGGAGTTGTAGCAGAGTATGCACTGCATCTCGAGTTCTCCGCGACCAACAATGGGGCCGAGTATGAAGCGCTGATCATCAGATTAAAGATAGCAAGGGAATTAAAAATAGATTGGCTTTAAGTCTACAGCGATTCCCAGCTGGTGGTTGATCAAGTCGGCGGTGGCTACGAGGCACGGGAGGAAAGCATGGTAAGGTACCTTGGGAAAGTGAAGAATTTTATCCCGACCTTCGATAGTTTCGACATTCAGGACATCCCGAGGGCGGAAAATGCAAGAGCCGATCTTCTTTCCAAGTTGGCCGCTTCAACGCCTACCGAACTGCCCAAAGAAGTGTTTTTGGAAATTTTAAAGTGCCCGACCACGGAGGAATCTCAGGCCATCCTGCAGACGAAATTCGAGCCCAGCTGGATTGATCCGTTGATCGCTTACCTTCAAAAGGGGGTCCTTCTCCGCGATCGAAAAGAAGCTCGGAAGCTCAGGAATCAGGCCTCCAGCTACGTCTTATACGAAGGCAGGTTGTATAAGAGGTCGTACTCCCTCCCGTTGCTGAGATATCTTCGACCTTCAGAAGCCGACCTCGCTCTATGGGATGTGCACGAAGGACTCTACGGAAGTCACGTAAGAGCCAGGTCCCTATCACAAAAACTACTCTAACAGGGGTACTACTGGCCGACTTTATTTCACGATTTCATGGAATATGTAAAGAGGTGCGATCGCTGTCAGAAGAATGCCAATATGCAGAGGCAACCGGCATCCGAACTCACTCCGCTCAGTTCACCCTGACCGTTTGTGCAGTGGGGAATGGATATACTCGGCCCCTTCCCAACGACGTCTGGGCAGCGGAAGTTCCTCCTGGTCGCGATCGACTACTTCACCAAGTGGGTCGAAGCTGAACCACTCACAAAAATTACCGAGGCCAAAGTGCAGGACTTTGTCTGAAAGTCACTAGTCTGTCGGTTCGGCCTGTCCCGAATCCTCATAACCGACAATGGGCGATAGTTTGCCGGGGCGAGGTTCGTCGAGTTCTGCGAAGGACTAAACATCTCCCACCGCTTCACCTCGGTGGCTCACCTACAGGCCAATGGGGAAGCTGAGATAACCAACCGGACCTTGCTGCAAGGAATCAAAGCGAGACTCGATAGGGCAAAAGGGGCCTGGGTGGACGAACTCTACCATGTCCTCTGGGCATACCAAACTACTCAGAGGGTGCCAACTGGAGAAACACCCTTTGCTTTGGCCTTCGGTACTGAGGCAATTATCCCGATCGAGCTTAAGCTCCCTTCTGCACGAGTCGTGGGCTTCAATGAGCAGCACAACCCCCAGGACCTCAGAATCAACCTTGATCTTCTAGAAGAAAAGAGGGAGGAAGCCCGCATTCGGATGGTAGCCTATAGACAGAAGGTGGCTCGGTACTACAACTCCAGGGTTAAAAGTAAGATGTTCAGAGTGGGGGACTTGGTGCTCCGACGAGCCGCTGTCGCTCAGCCTCAGAGTCAAGAAAAGCTCGCCCCAAATTGGGAAGGTCCGTATGAGGTGATGGAAGTTATCCGATCCGAAACTTATCACCTGAAGGAACTCGGAGGGATAGTGCTTCTCTGACTGTGGAACTCAGAAAATCTGAGGATATATTATCAGTAAACTTCCTTTAAAAATTCCTTTACTCTGCATTTTTTATTTTTGGCACAAGAATTATGGGATGACAAGAAAGAAATGAGTAAAAGTAGCCCATTAGGAGTAGGAGGAGGACCTCGTCCTAATGCGAGCAAAGTCGAAGGCCTCGTTGACAAAGGACGAGACAGGGGGAGAGGCTCGGACGATGGTTCGCATGTGCCCCCACAGCTCATTAGGAATAGGAGGAGGACCTCATCCTAACGCGAGCAAAGTCGAAAGGCCTCGTTCACAAAGGATGAGATGGGGGAGAGGCTCGGACGATGGTTCGCATGTGCCCCCACAGCCCGTTAGGAATAGGAGGAGGACCTCGTCCTAACGCGAGCAAAGTCGAAGGCCTCGTTCACAAAGGATGAGATGGAGGGAGAGGTTCGGACGACGTTTCGCATGCCCCCACAGCCCGTTAGAAATAGGAGGAGGACCTCATCCTAATGCGAGCAAAATCGAAAGGCCTCATTCACCTTAGACGAGATGGGGGAGATGGATGACAGTCTGAATGTGCCCCCACAGCCCGATAGAAATAGGAGGAGGACCTCGTCCTAACGCGAGCACCCGCATCAACCTCAGCCAAAGGAGATATGATCTCCCCCGAGCAACGTTGTCAACCTCGGTCAAATAAGGTCTCCCTCGAGCGACTGGGCTGACCTCGGCTGAAGAGCATCAACTTCGACCTCGGTGAGAGATAGGATCTCTCCTGAGTGACCGTATCAACCTCGGTTAGAGAGCTTCAGCTTCAGCATCAACTTTAGCTGGAGATGAAATCTCCCTCGAGCTTCGACATGGACCAGCACGAGGCCCGAAAGAAGACTTCGGCAGTCGCCTTGTCTGCACTCCCTTCCTTCGAGTTTCGAACTCGAGAGTGGGGGGCTAGTGTTAGGGATAAACCCCGCTCCTGCTGAAGTCAAGTTCGGTGCCCAGCTTGATGCGGCCAGTAGCCATGAAAGAACTTCGGCGGATGGGTCTTGGCCGAACTATTACAGCCGACCGAACTGCTAAAGCGGCCGAGCTCCTTCGAACTCCCAACGGCCGAACTCTTCAAGTGGTCAACCCTTCAGCCAGCTAAATTCCACAGTAATAGTCCCTCGATCGAACTTCTCCAACGGTCGAGCTTCTATGGAAGCCGGACTCCCTACGGACTCCTCCAGTAGTCGGGCTTCTACGGAAGCCGGACTCCTTGCGGACTTCTTCAGCGGATGGGCTTCTCAATGGCCGAACTTCTATGAAAGCCGAACTTCTTATGATGGATTCCAGCAGGCGATCCCGCTATGGTTACATGATAATAATGATCGGCATTTATCGAATCAATAACGATTGACAATAACAATCGGCAATAATGATCGGTATTGATCAGGACAGTTACGACAATCATTAATCAAGGCGGTTACAACAAGCTCCCTCTATAAAAAGGACCTTCCGGATACACTTAGGCCAAGTTCTTAAAACCCTTTTCTCTTCCTAAAAACTCTACCGAGCACTCCATTCCTGTTGACTGAAGCTAACATGATCGTCGGAGGGTCCTACTGGAGCCACCCCCCATCGGCTCCGGATGGGACTTTGTTTTGCAGGTCCCCGACGGCGACCTCATCGGCCTCCACTCCGACAGATTTCGACGACGATCAGATTCTACATCAACAATATCAATCTACAGATCCTGATCTAACATGACACCAAGCTTCTCAAGCTCTTCTAAGTTCCTGATCATCATCAAACAATGATCTTGGACCGACTGTCCATCAAGCATCTAAGCCTTAAAATGTCTCTTAGTGACTTGATATTTAGCTACGCGACTTCTTTCACCAAACAACTCTTACAGATGAGCCAACATTTAGTGGCTAGTCTTAATGTCTTCATGTTGGCACTAGAGCTCATTAGACATCGAGCCCAACATGTAATATCCGACTTTGTTATCTTCATCCATCCATTTTTCTAGAGATGCTCTTTGATCAGCGGACGGACATGCTGGTAAAATGGAAAGATCTTATTCCAACACATAAGTCAACTTCTTGAAATCCAAAACTATTTTAAAATTTTGAAGCCAATCTTTGTAGTTGGATCTGGTCAGTCTATGGGTGTCCAGGATATGGGCTAGTTGGTTGGATGCAGACATTTTTCTATAAAGAGTCAAAGTTTTTAGTTAGATTTTTATTTTTAGTTAGATTTTGTAATTAGACTTAACCAATTTATTTAGGGATTTCATTTTAAAACAAATTAGGCTCCCATTATTTACTCGAATTTCTACACTTCCTTGATAGAAATGCAAAAATCTCCATGATTATTGATTTTTAGTGGATGGTACGATCCCACCAGTTGACTCACCACCTCACCTAATAGTTATTGGTGATTGATCAACTGATGAGTAGACAACTCTTGTCCAATGATTCTTTAATCATGGTGTATCCAAACCTGATCTCTAATTCATGAAGCTCACCATGCCCAAAATATTGCTCCACTTCTTAGTTAAGTCAGACCCATCATTTGTATGAATTGAATTTTTGATTGGATCTCTCACCATATCCAAAATATTGAGCCCAACCCATCCTTCTATCCATAGCATCCAATGCCTAATAGATATGGTTGCATCTTTTCGGTGCAACTAAACCGCTATATTCAGTCGAGAATAATCAACCCCAAAAAGGGCCCGCACATCTACAATGATTGAAGACCTTCGACTAATATTTTCTTAGAGAGATTTAATTTAGGTCTCTTTAAACTTGACTTAACTTAGTCATAACAATTATGACTAATCTAGTGGCATGGGTTGGCTCAAATTGTTAGCCATCTCAAATCAGAACTGGGTTGACATAAATGGCTAGGTAAGTGAGATCGATGGAAGGGATATGCCATTAACTCGACAAGAATGCACTCAGGTTGAGTAGCTTCCAATTAAAAATCAGTCGATCGTATCTGCCAAACTTACCTTAGATATCAAATTATCGAATCAAAATCAATCGGATTAGCCTACAATCCAAGCTCAAACCGTGGAGCCAAATTAGGTCTTAACTTAATTGAGTCATATCTTAATGTGATTCAATCTTGAACCAGACTTAATCATATTAGGCTAGTTAATTCTAAGCTTTCTTTGATCCCACCTAATCAATTATTAATTTGGTTTGATCAACCGCTAGACCTAATTAAGCTACCCAAGCCCGAACCCAATTTTATGAAGATATTTTAGATCTAAAAATTCATAATTTTTAGATCTAATTAATTTTATAATCTTAATTCTTAATTAAGTTTTGGGTTCATGAATAAAACATGTAACAAAATCTTAAGATTTCAGGATCTAGGGTTTTGCAGAAAATAAGTTCTGATTTTTGATTAAGAACAAACGCGCAACATCCCTACACATCATAAGAACACCCCATCAAATGGAAGGAGAGGGCCTTTAAATCCTACTTTGCTCTTATGATCGGACGGCCAAGGGAACGCCTTAATTAGAAATATATTTTCTAAAATAAAACTAGTTAGATCTAAATCATATATCACATATACAAAAGATCTAACCTATACATGTCTTGCATACATCTCATGTATCATAACTCAATCAACCATGCATGCTTTCAGATCTACAATATCATATACTAAATCTAAAAAATAAAATTTTAAATTTGATCATATAAAAAATAAAACTATTTTGGATAGTTTATAGAATTATTCTATAACTAGTCTAAGCATGCATCTTTTATATCTCATATGAATAAATTAAAAATTAAAAATTATATTTTCTATTTTTTAGATCTGATTATAATAATTATAATATCAAATAAATAAAAATAAAATAGATCTAAAATTATATTTAATTAAATTAACAACATGATTAGACTAGACTACACATAGAACTATTCTATTTTTAGTCTTGTCATGCATCTTATATATTATTGATCTAAATCATACAATTTTTAATTTTTTAATTTTTGATCTAATTATATCTAATGTGATATCTAAAATTTTTTAATATCAGATCATAAATAAAAAATTAAATTAGATCTAAAATAAATCTGAAGAACTGCTAACATAGCTCTAATACTAATTGAAGGAAAATTTGATTTTCCATCGCAAGATCGTCTAGATTTGATTAGATCTGAGGTGGAATTTTCTACAAAATTTTTTATAATTTGATCTGATCTAAGAGTTTTTATATTTGATTATAGATATCTAATATTAAAAATTAAAATAAAAATAAATTAGATTTAATTTTAAGTACCTGATTGGGTAATCTAATTATCCTACGATGATCCTAATCGTTCCTGAGGTTCAGGAAGGAGCCACGCATGCATCTAGCCTTTACCAATATCCACTTGGGTAGGTTCTGAACATCTTCTTCTTATAAATCTTTTCTCCAAAGATCAGATCTAAATCTGACATGTAGATCTTTCAAAACTATTTCTGAAGGTAGCCCGTCCATCTCACGAACACCGTCGCATAGATCCTGAATCTTGTGCCAAAAATCTTGGACCTTCAACTTAGATTTGTGCCTAACTTTTTAGGCTTGTAGAAGATAGAGAGAGAGAGGATAGAGGGGATGTGGGATATCATAGGGTTGGCTCCTTTGGGCATGGAAAATATTTTGTGCGATCTTTCTACAATGGTGTGAGAAAGGTTTCTTAAACCCAATGCCACATAGAGTCCCTCTTTGACCAAATAACCAACTTATTTGATCATTCAGACTCTAGGGATTATTCTCCACATGAAAACCTAGATCTCATCTAGTTTTGAAGCCAAAAATCAATCATGAAGGTGGCAACATGAGTAGATAAGAAAGAGTCCATTATTCCTAAGACTCTTCCCTTAAGAGTTTAATCCAAATCAAACTCTATCAAAACTTAGTCATACTCTATCATAAATCACAAAATTTGCCACACCCATAGCATAGCTCAAACCCTATCACATACCCAAAATCAAAACAAAAGGATTTCTAGAAAATTTTCTAGAAGTATCTGATTAGGTGACCCTCAATTCTCTCAATTGGGTCAACTTTTGACCCTAATCCAATTGCACTAGGAATGAATTTAATTTCAATAATTAATCTTACCTGGACTAGTTCTAATTAGATAAAAATAAATCTATTCAAGATATAGGAATGAGTTAAATTAAATTTGACTCAGTTGCGATAAATCAAAAAGATTACAGAAGGAGAAAGCCAGGCTCAATCATGTCCTAGCATGATTACCTTGAACCTGATTGGATCTAATCCAAATCAATCAAACTGGGTTAGCTTAATTGATGACATCCAAACCTAAACCCTTGGTTGTATGATCCAGTAAGGTTTAGTTTCATATGGTAATAAGATATGTCATGATTTCTATCGACATCATCGAAACACCTTTCGATGGATCAGAACTCTTCTAATTCATACAATTAGAATGATTGATCATCAAAATCATTCTAATTGCTTCCAAAATCTATCAGTGACACCTAGCAGTATATGGTGGCAATCCATCAAAATTGAAAGTGAACCTGTTGGTGCAACTACCTATGTGATTGGATTATTCTATCTTGAGCTCCGATAGGATTAGGGTTAAGGTGAACTCGTCAAATCCAATATCCATCATATGAATTAATTATTCGATTCGAGTCTAATGTGAAATCTTAATAGAAACTCTTTCTATCATCTTCACTCTATCATGGCCATGGGCTTAAGAACTCAATCTCATGATTATCATAGGGCTACTCCTCATCCACCAAGGTAGATAGATCTCCTATTGATACAATCCAATTCCTATAATAAACATGCTATAGCCAACACATACCTCAGGATTTCGAATGGCTAGAAGACCGAGTTATGGTGTAGTCAAACTATAACGCCGTCAAGGTAAACTATCGATACACTTTAGGTCAAAGAACCAGACATACTATTACAGCATCAAGTCAGTCATCGATGAGAAGGTAGACTTTCTTATGACTGCTCGAGGTGGTCATGCTCAGTAACCTCATTCTCTAATGAGTATCTATACTCTCACTCCAATATTTTCACATCATAGACTCAAGACACATCTATCCTAAGAAAGTGATCATACACCAACCTTCTAGATCGATCACCATCCTCATGATGATCCTATAGTCGAGAGTAGTTTATAAGTTAATTATGAAAATTCATATCTTAAATTTTTAATTCTTGAAAATATGAATTGTCATTACCATTAACTCAAAGGATGTATCACAAACATTTTAAATACATACTATGATAGAAAATAATTTTTTTATTAATTTATAGTTAAAATTATAAAATTATCCTTAGAAGTGTATTATAAGTATTTAGCCAATCTGGCTTCTAGGGCACACATCTAACACTTAGTGGGTACTAGAATCCACATAGACTGCACACAAGCCCGACTTTAGTTGGTTAACCCATATACATCTAAGAGTAGGTTCATAACTAATTATTTCTCTAAATAATTTTTAGTAATTTAATTTTGCCCCCATTCCTAATCAGTAGGTTTTGGCCTCCACTGAAAAAGTTCGGTTAGGTCCAACCATTAACATGACCATACTTGATCCATCTAACTAATGAATGATTAAACGTAACTTTGGTTGGTCAATCTAACCACTATTTAGATAGATGCGGCCAAAAAATTATATTATGAATGATAATTCCATTAGCCGATAAACACCAGACCTTTAGACCTTCAATGATTATCAAACTAATGGACTCATTATTATCCACTTAATGGAAGGCTATGATTTACTTATCACCATAACTATTTTATTTTTAGGGACCTAATAATTTTAATGGATTTAATTGATTTGATTTAAGAAAGATAGAGAGAATGAGCCAGCCAATTTCGATCCTCCTACTAACTTCACCAAGTCAAATTAAAAAGAACCTAATTCGAGCTGGCATTAGGAGTACCTAAATCAGTCATATTAATTACCTAATTGACATGGATAAGCCCAAATCACCAAGTGATCTAATCAAAATCTAACTCACCAGGATGGCTAGGTAAGTGAGATTAGTGGAAGGGATATGCGATTAACTCATCAAAGATCAAATCAGTGCGAGTAGCTCCTAATTAAAAATCACTGATCAGACTGCCAAACTTACCTTAGACACCATCCAGTTCATTAGTTTCAATTTGACCAAACTAATAATTTTGGGTTTGACCGCATAGCCAGGAATCAAGTCCATCTTGGTTCTGGTTAATGACATGGACTTGACCAACTACTACTGTTGTAATTGATCTAAAGTATCCTTGACCTAATCTAAGATAACTATTGATTAGATTCAATCAATTCTCTAATTAAGTCCATTCTTTAATCTAACCTTAGGTCTAACCTAGTTAATGGACCTAATTCTCACTAACCCATTAACCCAATGTGTTATAATTTGTGTCTTAGGATCTTCAATTTACAATCCTAAATCCTAATCAATCAATCCTTAATTCTTAATTAAGTTTTGGGCTAAGGGTTGGAATTCGGCATTTCAAAAATAATTTTCATGTTTGTAAAAGATTTTTACAATATGGTTCTACCAACCAATTGCATGTTTAATTCATAATCAATATGCACATATAACAAACAAAAAATATTTTAGATCTAATCAAAACATACTCATAAAATTGAAACTATTTCAATTCTAATCAATCATAATTCATTTTAGATTAAATCTAATACATTTATGATGATAAAAATTAGATTAAATTTTTTTAATCAGATCATAAAATTTCTTAGATCTAATCTAAAATTTAATGATCAGGATTTTAGATCCACATGCATTAGGACAACCTCACCGCTGTAAGGGGTAAACCTTACAGTAGGAAAACTTTATAGTGCGTGCAATCTAAAATTTTATTTTTAGATTTAATCATCAGATTATAAATTAGATCTAATCTAAAATTATAATCTAATCATGCATAAATTATATAATAAAATAACCTAGGCTCTAATACCAATTGAAGGGACAAATCTATGGTTTTAGGATTAGATTTTGAAACTTTTTCAAATCTATGTAGTGGAAGACATGAATTAATCATAGTAATTCATAATAAAACATGTAAAGCCCTAGATCTAGAATCCTATTACATGATCTAAGCATGATATTAAATCAAAAAATAAAATATCAAAAGAAAAAATTGTTGATCACATCAACATAGATCTATACTAGATCTAAACTAGATATGTAATAGGAAGATTAGATCATCCTTATCTTTGAATCTTAAGTTTCTTAACTCGCTGATCTAGACTTGAGATGGTTTCTCTGAGCCGCACATATCTCCGACCACTACAAGTTATCCACACAAGCCCTTGATCCTAGATTTGAAGTCTGAAGCCTGAAAATCAGCATAATATGCTAGTACTATGCTGATCCTTCTTCGATGGTAGTTCTGGATCTTCCTTCCTTCAAGTTTGGAATCTCCAACTTTCAAAAGTTAAGGAAGATGATTCATGATGCTGAGACACCTCTCAAACACTCACAAAGATGGAGGAATAGGAGTGGAAGAAAAATCCTAGAAGAAGACCCTCTTCTACTTTCTTCTCTCACCAAAGTACCTTGATTGGTGCATATACAATTTCCACATCTAAGCTTTTCAATCCTAAGTTTTTCCATGCCCTAATAGCCCTCCCAAGTCTCTAGAATTTCAAAAAAAATTAGATCAAAAAACCTTTTATATATGGAGATATATAGCAATTCATGACTAGGTCAAATACCTAGTCAAGAGATATCCAAATAGGGCTAGACTTGGGGCACCCAACTCTTGGGCTCCCCCTCCTTTTCTACCACGGACCATCAGGTTTTTTCGAACAAAACCTCTCTTAAAAGCCATAAAAAAATCACCAAAAGATTAGGGGTGTAGGCGGCATAAAGAGGGGGGAGTTTTAGTTGCTTAAAATTCTATCTCATAGAATTTAAATCAACTCAAACTCCTTTGACTTAGTCCACCTTAAATTTTTCATGTAAGAAAGAAGGGAGGGACTTGGGATGCACGTGGAGGCCTAGAAAAGATGATTTTTATGAAAGAATCCAAAGAAAAAATGTGTGTGCATTGAAAATTAGGATAGTGCAAGGAAATAGGAGTTCTAGTCTTTGGGACACATTTTCCAATAGGTGGACATATGGCAAACACTCTGCGACTACTGGAGTAGCGAGAAGCACTTTGGTAGGTGATAGATTTAATTAAACCCAAGTTTGACTTGGTCTAACCTGATCCTTGTACCAAATTAAATCAAGATTTAATTAATCCAATTAGATTAGATCTTAGTCCAACTAAAAATCTAATTAAATTAGATTTAATTCTGATTTAATTTTTAATCAAATTATAGATTGGGTTCAAATAAGTCCTAATTGAACTAGGACTAGTTCTTCCTTGCAATTGGCTCATCCAATAAACCAATTGAACTTGATCCAATTAAGCCCAAACCAAATCTAATTAAATCATATTTAATTAAACTTAATCTTAGTCCTCTAGCTTAATTAAATTAAGTTAATTAGCAATCGAATTGCTAATCAATCCTCCTACAATATTTGCATCAGGTCAAATATCAATCATATTGAATGTTTGATCCTAGAATGATTCTTAATTGTCGATCAACAATCCGATCAGATCGAGAACTCTTATGTGTGTGACCCCATAGGTCCAAACCTAAGCTAGTAGCATAGAAATAAATTTTTGTACTAATTGAAGTGACCATCTAGCAATGGTACTCGATGATCGAATAGGTTGAATATGTAGAACAACATCCTTAGAATCCATGTGGATATAATTTTCGTATAATTCATCCCCTTGACCAAAATGCTCATAGGACACTTCAAAGTTTAACTATCAACCCCAATTAGGTTATCCATATTATATTTCAAAATATCAAATCTATCTCATGGATTACCTTGGCCAAGGCTTTTGTTATATTGAAATACAGTAATGCATTCTTCTCCAACTCTTGGAGTGGTCAATCCCATCTTGATTACTCACCGACTTCACAAGTACTTGACTGTGCCCAAAAACCTTCCATCACTAAATTAAAAATTTATTTAGTCCAGTACCAAAGTATAGTGAGTTGCTTGCAAGCCACTGTGGTGATCTCAGGTCTAAGAGATACTTATACCTATATCCCATCTAAGCAATTTTCGATAATAGAATGCTCTGGAGTTGGTCATGTTTAGTGACGATGTATTCTTATATCTCACTTGTATACCATACCAGTATCTTTACACTCCTTGGTTAAGAGGATAACCAATCTATATGGCATATAATGATCTATGCTCGATAAACACTATCATCCTAATTAACAACATATCATTTGATCGTGAATAGTTTTAAGGACTAATCAATAAATCATCTCTTTATCAAAACTAAATAGTCCTAAAGACTTTATCACAGCAATGGAGTTCATTAGAAGATGTATACCTTATAATGAAAATGCTAAAATAAATATTTTAATTAATTAATAAATTAATTATAATTATAAGGTAGTTCAATCGTCAATAGACTGACGATTGGCTTTGGGATACATTTTTCGATAGGTGGACATATGATAGGCTCTCTACGACTAGTGGAGCAGCAAAAACTACTTTGGTAGGTATCAGAGGGCCCAGTAGAATCAAACCACCCAGCAAAATTCGATCAGGCATATGGGCGACTTGGTCGGCATACATGTTATAGCCGATAGATTGGTAAGAAATCAATACCAAAACTCTTCACTAGAGCTATAAAAACTCTTATATGCATATTTTAATTAATTTAATTTTATTATTTATTTATTATAGACATGGCAGCTGGGTTATCCACCAGACCAGTTACAGTTGTGGTAGGCCACACACCAGTCTAGGAGGACTGGTGATTATTTAGATTCTACGTCATGATAGATCACGGTAAGAACTTCAAATTTTATTTAATAATTAAGTTATTACAGAATCTAATTTTTATATTAGAATTAATATATTTCTAAATTATGTACATGCATTATGTAGAGTATATTGCTGAGAGGTACGGTGATGAGTCGGCCTCTCAGCCCCCTCTTGATCTTATGGGATAGCTCAGCACCATCGAGGGGGTGAGTAGGAGCCGGGTTATAGGATTCGATTACAGCTTCGATCCTCCATTGCCTCGATACCCTTTGGCATCCTCACAGATCTTGATGTCTCAGACCTGGAGTGATGCACCTATGGAGGAGGTCGTGCAGAGGCTTCTAAGCTAGCGACCTTAGAGCCTCCTGAATATCATCCGTAATATGGTCGTGAAGCTTCTCCAAGACCCGCTGCTGCATAAGTAGCTGGACTCATCATCCCAACCATCACATTAAATAATTAATTATATTATTAATTTTTTACTTATTTTAAATTTTTATATTTAAAAGCTTCGTATATTTAGGTTTAAGTTCAGGAAGGGGATCTAGAGGCTAAGAATTCAATCTAACCATCCAAACGAGGGTCGGAGATGTCTATAGCTCCGTATCATCAAATCAAATATGTAAGAATAATCTGTTCGAGAATAAAAGTAGTGTATCGAAAGATACATCTTTGTATCGAAAGATACGTCTTTGTATCAAAACTTACTAATATTATTTTATTTTTTTCATTATAGGATGCTGGGACATCCGACTCTCACCCACCAACTATTGGAGAAAAGCAAGAGGAGGAAGAGGCAGGCGATGATAGGGATCAAACCTTTTTTTTTTGTTGGATGTATTATATTTTTTTAATGTATTATATTTTTTTTGATACACCTTATAAAAAAATTTATATAATTTATATTTTTAATAAAATATAATTAATTTTTAATTTATGATTATCAGATTATTTTTGGACTATAATTATAATAGGTATTATGAATCATAATTTATTATGATTAATTAAAATAGATTTTTAAAAGTATTATTACTAATTTTAAAAAAATATAATTTAACTATTTATGTTGGTATTAGCAATGACAAATGCCGTCGCTAATAAATATCAACAACCGCTTGAGATATGAATTATCGTCACTAATAATTCTTCAAAAAAAATTATTTTATTTTATATAAAAATTAAAAGTATTAGCGATAGTATTAGAGATGACTAGATTGATCGCTAATAGTTTTTAGTGATGACTTTAGCCATGAAATTGCCATCGCTAATATTTCTTAAAATATTTTATTTTATTAGACTTAAAATTTAAAATTATTAGAGATGATATTAGCGATGGATTTTTTTGTTGCTATTAAATATTAGCAACAATATTAGCCACGTAAGTACTTTCGCTAATAGTTTTTAAGAAAATTAATTTAAGCATAAAAATTATTAGAGATGGAGTTTTTCCGTCATAAAAGCCATCGCTAATTTGGGTTATTAGCGATGGTATTTTTTGCCATCACTAATAATGATAATTAGTGATAAGAATTTTTTAAATTAGATTTTACGATGGTATTAGCGATGGCAAGGTTATTAGCGACGATAAATGGACTATTAGCGATGGTATTTAGCCATTGCTAATAGTCAGAATTCTTGTAGTGGGATGACATCCTCCTAATTGGAAATGACATTCCCATATTGACCTCGATCAAAGTATGGTTATCTAAGGAGTTTTCTATGAAAGACCTAAAAGAGGCATCCTTCATTTTGGGGATTAAGGTATATAGGAATAGACCAAAGAGGATGCTGGGTCTTTCACAGAAGATGTACATAAAGGAGGTGCTGAAGAGGTTCGGCATGGAGAACTCCAAGAGGGGACTTATGCTCTTCAGACATAGTATTCATCTCTCCAAGAAGATGTGTTCCAATGTACCTGAAGACATTAAATGCATGAGCAAGATCCCTTATGCTTCAACTATAGGGAGCCTTATGTATGCCATGCTATATACACGATCGGATGTCGCCCATGCTATGAGTGTCACTAGTAGATATCAATCAAATTTAGGTGAAGAGCACTGGACTTCTGTAAAATGTGTCCTTAAGTCCTTGAGAAGGACTAAAGATATATTTCTAGTTTTTGGTAATGAAGAACTCCAAGTGTAGGGGTATATAGACTCAGACTTTATGTCTAATATGGATGATTAAAAGTCGACATCTAGAAGTCTATTCCTATGTAATAGTGGTGCTATAAACTAAAAGAGTTCTAGGTAGATAGTGATAGCAGACTCCACCATGAAAGCAGAGTATATTGCTACTTCGAAAGCTATGAAGGAAGCACTCTAGTTCAAGAAGTTTGTTGAAGAGCTCAGAGTGATGTCATGTGATGCTGGCCCTCTATACTATGAAAACAACGGCACCATAGTCCTAGCTAAGGAGCCGAGGTCTCACCAGAAGTCTAAGCATATCGAGTGGCGGTTCCACCTCATCCATGATTACCTCGAGAAGGGATACATCGAGGTCAAGAGAGTCGACACCGTGGATAATAGGCTGACCTACTATCGAAGCCCTTAAGTCAACAATAGATCGAAGCCCACCTTGAGAAGATGGGACTTAGATTTATAGCCAATTGACTCTATGTCAAGGGGAAGTTTGTTAGATGTATGCTCTAGAAATCAGATTGATCGATACTTATAAATACTTTCTAGGGGTATTTTTATAATTTTAACTTATAATTAATAAAAAAATTATTTTTTCTATCATATTTGTGTATTAAAGTATCTATGATACATCCATTGGATTAACAGGTATGATAACATATATTCTCTAGAGTTGAGAATTTAAGATATGTGTTATCGTAATTAACTCATAAATTGCTCCTCACCATAGAATCATCACGAGGATAGTGATCAATATGAAAGATTGGCGTACGATTGCTTTCTTAAGATAGATGAGTCTTAGTCCATGATGTGGAGACATCGAAGCGAGAAAATAGGTACTTGTTGAGAATAAGGGCACTGAGTATGACCACCTCGAGTAGTCATTGAAGGAAAATCCTAATTTTTTGGATCAGATTCGTTCAGATCTGATCAGATCAAGAGATATATTTCAAAATTTTTTCTCTTTGATCTGGATCAGATCTGAGATATTTCAGATCTGAGTCTTATTATTTTAATAATTAAAATAAATTTAGATAAATCAAATTAGATTTAATTTATCTTGAAGTGGGTAATCCTATTACCCATTGATGATCTTGTAAGCAGCAGAAGGTTCTGGATCAAGCCATGCAAGTGCCTAGCCTCTACCAGTATCCACTCGAGCTGGATCTAGAGATCCTCTTCTTCTCTATCATGTCTTCAAAAATTAGATCTGGATCTGATCTGAAGGATCTTCAAAACTCCTTTTGAAGATCAGCAGTTGTCCTTTGCAGCAGCACAGCCTTCTAGCTTTCAGTCGCCTTTCTCTTGTCTGGATTGCACCAACCAAGGTCCAAAACTCCTTTTGGACATGGAGAGGAGAGGGAGAAGGTGGGTTTGGCATGTGGAGGAGGAGAGGAGAAGCAGCCTTGGGGCATGGAGAATTGTGATTCTCTTTTTGAGTTGGGCGCAGGGTCTTATTTATAGACTAAGCGTGATCCAACTCCTCTTCTTCCCAACCAATCACAACCCTTTGTGAAATCAGATCTAAATCTGATTGGTGGGAATAGAGTCCCTTGGATTCCTCCTTAGAGGGTGCCTAAGACCAGTCAAAGTTGGTTCTTAGGAGAACTCTAATTGGAATCCAAAAAGGAGATGGAGTCCCTATCCAACAGGGACTCCTGGGCGCCTCCAGCTTGGGCACACGCCAAGGGTGGCGTGCGCCCTCCTCCTTGCCAGGTTCTGGTAGGGGGACAGGCCCCCACCAGCTCTCCAATAGGTGCATGACACATGGACAAAAGTCAAAGTATCAATGGTCAACATTTGACCAGTCAAAGGTCAACTTTTGACCAAAGTCAAAGGATGAGAAATGGCAGGTGACCAAAAATGGCAGGTAATGTCTTACAAAATAAGACAACCTTTTCTGACTTGGACAAGCTCCAATCAGACAAAGTGAAGGCCTCTAAATGAGCACAAACTCCTTTGGCTCAGTCAGGATAACTATTTATGATAGTAAAAGAAGAACGTTAGGTTCAATCGAGTGCTAGCACGATTTTTTTGAACCTAATTGAATCTCATTCAGATCAATTGAACTGGATCAGTTCAATTGATGATCACCAGATTCAAACCCTTGTTTGTGTGACCCAGTTAGGTTCAGTTCTGTATGGTAATGGGATATGTCATGATCTCTATCATCGACATCATCGAAACTCCTTTCGATGGATCAGAACTCTTCTGATTCGAACAGCTAGAATGATCGATCATCTAAATCATTCTAATTGCTCCCAAAATCCACCAGTGACACCTAGCAGTATATGGTGGCAACCCATCAGAGCTGAAATGCAAACCTCTTGGTGCAGCTACCTGTGTGATTAAGTTCTTCTATCTTGAGCCCCGATCAGATTAGGGTTAAGGTGAACTCGTCAAACCCTAGTCTTCTATCATATGATGTAATCATTCGATTCAAGTCCAATGTGAAAATCTAAATAGAAACTCTTTCTATTATTTCACTCTGCCATGGCCATGGGCTTCTGGACTTGATTCTCATGATCATCATAGGGCTGCTCCTCTACCACCGAGGTAGATAGATTCCATCTTGATGCAATCCAGTTCCTACAATGAACATGCTATAGCCAACATACACCTCAGGATTCCAATGGCTAGGAGACCGAGTAATGGTGTAGTCAAACTATAACACCCTCAAGGTGAACTGCCGATGCACCTCAGGTCAAAGAACCAGACACACCACTGCAGCATCGAGTCAGTCATTGACGAGAAGGTAGACTTCCTAATGACTACTCGAGGTGGTCACGCTCAGTGCCCTCGTTCTCTAACGAGTACCTGTACTCTCACTCCGGTGTCTCCACACCGTAGACTCAAGACTCATCTACTAAAGAGAAGCGATTGTACACCAACCTTCCGGATCAATCACCATCCTCATGATGATCCTATGGTCGGGAGCATTTTATGAGTTAATAATGATTATTCATGTCTTAAATTTTCAACTCTTGAAAATATGAATTATCATTACCATTAACTCAAAGGATGTATCACAGACACTAAATACACATTATGTGATAGAAAATAACCCATTTTATTGATTATTAGTCAAAATTATAATTTTGCCCCTAGAAGTGTATTACAAGTGTCAGCCAATTCTGGCTTCTAGGGCACATATATCTAACAATCTTCCCACTTGTCCTAAAGCCAATTGGCTACAAGTCTAAGTCCCATCTTCTCAAGGTGGGCTTCGATCTTCTGCTAGGCCCAACGGCTTTGTAAGTGGGTCTGCCACATTATCTGCGGAGTTGACTCTCTTGACCTCGACGTAACCCTTCTCGAGGTAATCGCGGATGAGGTGGTATCGCCGCTCAATGTGCTTGGATTTTTGGTGAGACCTCGGCTCCTTAGCAAGGGCTATGGTGCCATTGTTGTCGCAGTATAGAGGAATGGCATCTGATGGCATTACTCCAATTTCTGCAGCAAACTTCTTGTATACCAGAATGCTTCCTTCGCAGCCTCTGATGCAGCGATATATTCTGCTTCCATGGTGGAATCTGCTATCACGGTTTGCTTGGAACTCTTCCAGCTGACAGCACCACCATTGCACACAAACAGACTCCCAGATGTCGACTTTCGATCATCTATATCGGACATGAAATCCGAGTCTGTGTATCCCTGGACTTGGAGTTCTCCATTACCAAAGACCAACATCATATCCTTAGTTCTTCTCAAGTACTTAAGGATACATTTCATAGAAGTCCAGTGTTCTTCACCTGGATTTGACTGATATCTGCTTGTGACACTCACAGCATGGGCTATATCAGGTCGTGTACATAGCATGGCATACATGAGGCTCCCTATTGCAGAAGCATAAGGGATCTTGCTCATGCGTTCTATTTCCTCAGGTGTGCTAGGGCACATCTTCTTGGAAAGATGAATACCATGTCTGAAGGGTATTAATCCCCTCTTAGAGTTTTCCATACTAAACCTCTTTAGTACTTTCCTCTATGTACATCTTCTGTGAAAGTCCTAGCATCCTATTCGGTCTATCCCTATAGACCTTAATTCCTAGAATAAAGGATGCTTCACCTAGGTCTTTCATGGAGAATTCCTTGGACAACCATAATTTGACTGTTGTCATCATGGGAATATCATTCCCAATAAGGAGGATGTCATCCACGTACAATACGAGGAAGACAACAGCGCTCCCACTGACCTTTTTGAAGACACATGGTTCCTCTTCATTTTTGATGAAACCAAACATTTTTGATCACATCATTGAAACGAGTGTTCCAGCTCCGAGATGCTTGCTTAAGTCCATATATGGACCTTTGCAGCTTGCAAACCTTGTGATCAGTATCACTGGATGTGAAACCTAGCGGCTGTTCCATATAGATATCTTCCTCAAGATATCCATTTAAGAACGCCATTTTCACGTCCATTTGCCATATTTCATAATCGAAATAGGCTGCAACAGCAAGCAATGTGCGGATGGATTTTAGCATAGCCACTGGGAAAAAGGTATCCTGATAGTCAATGCCTTCACATTGACTATAACCTTTTGCCACTAGTCTAGCCTTGAATGTCTCCACATTTCCATCTGCACCAATCTTTCTCTTGAAGATCCATTTACACCCAATAGGTACTATACCTTCTGGTGGATCTACCAAGGTCCAGACTTGGTTTGAGTGCATCGAGTCAATTTCTGACTGCATTGCCTCTAGCCATTTCTCGGAGTCGATATCTGATATCGCCTCATTGTAGGTTTTGGGATCATCACCATGAGCACCATTACCTACGAGGAATATTTTCTCTACTTCCTCTGAAATAATACCTAAGTATCTTTCAGGGGGACGGAAAACTCTTTTCGATCTACGAGGTGGAGGAGGTAGTGTTCTTATTGGCTCAACCTGATTTGGTTCCAATTGGTCCTTAGCTCATTGTACTTGTGAGACTTTCTCATCAAGCTTAATCTGCTTTCCAATGCCGCTATCTTGAATAAACTATTTTTCAAGAAAGATGGCATGTCGACTCACAATCACATTGTGGTCTTCTGGAATGTAGAAATAGTATCCTAATGACTCTTTAGGATATCCTATGAATCGAGCTCTAAAGGACCTAAACTCTAACTTGTCCGCTTGTTGTCTTTTGACATGAGCCGGACAACCCCAAATTCTGAGATGACTCAGACTTGGTTTCTTACCATGCCATATCTCATACGGTGTGGTAGGAACGGTTTTAGAGGAAACCCTATTCAGTAGATAAATTGAAGTTAACAATGAGTGTCCCCAAAGAAAATCAGGGAGGTCTGTGAAGCTCATCATGGATCGGACCATATCCAATAGAGTCCGATTTCTCCATTCTGAAATCCCGTTGAGTTGAGGTGTTCCTGGTGGAGTCCATTGAGAGACTATGCCATTTTCCTTGAGATAGTCTAGGAATTTCCGACTAAGGTATTCACCTCCTCGATCTGATCGAAGAACCTTAATGGGTTTTTCAGTTTATTTTTCTACTTCATGTCTGAATTCTTTGAACTTTTCAAAAGCTTCAGACTTGTGTCTCATAAGATACACATACCCATACCTAGACAGATCATCGGTAAAGATAATGAAGTAGACAAAATTGCCTCTAGTCCGGCACATCAAATGGGCCGCACACATCAGTATGTACTAGGGCAAGGAGATCTGTGGCCCTCTTCCCCATGTCCAACAAAAGGGAGTTTAGTCATTTTGCCTTGAAGACAAGATTCACAAGTTGGATATGACTCGAAAGTCAATGGACTCAATAGCCCATTTTTCTCCAATTTGTTGATCCTATCTTCTGCTATATGACCTAATCTCAGGTGCCATAGATATCTATCGTTTGGACTATCCCTAGGTCATTTGGCATTCACATTTTGCTCGATAGTTAGAACAGGTACATCAATATGTAGCTGATAAAGACCATTAATAAGGAAAACCATTTGCAATTTTATTTCTTTCATAAAGAATGTTACAATGGTCCTTAAAGAAGGTAATCACATAGCCTTCTTGTGCTAAGCATGAAATAGAAATCAAATTCCTGCTAGCTGCAGGCACATAATAACAGTCTTTCAAAACTAAGTCTAAACCAGATGGTAATCGAAGAGGGTATGTTTTTACGGCTACTGCAGCAACTCTTGCTCCATTATCGATGCGTAGGATCATGTCTCCATCCCTCAGCCTCCTGCTATCCTCAAGACCCTGCATGAAAGTGCACAGATGAGCACTAGAACCAGAGTCAAGCACCCAACTGGATGCAGAAGAAACCGTAAGGTTAGACTCAATAATGAGCATACCTTCAGAAGGACCTTCCTTCTTGTTCTTCAGGGTGACCAGGTAAGTAGGGTAGTTCCACTTCCAATGGTTGTCGCTGTTGCAATAAAAACACTTTTCTTTGACATCGACCTTTTTCTTCGGTTCTGCCTTCCTCTTCTTTGTTCCTTCCACCTTCTACTTTTTCACAGACTTTTTTTTCTTTCCATAAGACTTTCTTTTGGAAGAAGTCCGTTCCATAGCAAGAACTGAGCCTTTAGAACCTTCCATAGAAAGCTCAGCGGTGACCAGCATATTCATTAATTCGGCCAAGGAATTTTAAAATTTATGCATGTGGTAATTCATGATGAATTGCCCATATGCATTAGTCAAGGATTACAGAATGATATCATTTTGCAGATCCAAGTCTAACTTCACACCGAGCTTCTCAAGCTCTTCCATGTCCTTGATCATCATTTGATAGTGATCTTGGACTGACTGTCCATCACGCATCTTAGCCTTAAAAAGTCATTTCGTGACTTGATACTTGGCTATGCGACTCTGTTCACCAAACATCTCCTGCAGGTGAGCCAACATTTGGCGAGCAGTCCCGATATCTTCATGTTGGCATGCTGGAGCTCATCAGACATCGAGCCCAACATGTAATATCTGGCCTTATTATCTTCGTCTATCCATTTTTTCAGAGATGCTCTCTGTTCAGTGGATGGACGGATGGTAAGGTGGGAGGGTCCTGGTCCAGTACATATGTTAACTTCTCGAAATCCAAAACTATTTTGTAGTTTCCTGAGCCAATCTTTATAATTGGATTCCGGTCAGTCTGTGTGTGTCCAGGATACGTGCTAATGGGTTGGACGTAGACATTTTCCTATAGAGAGTCAAAGATTCTAGTTAGATACTATAATTATGACTTGACCAATTTATTTAGAAATTTTATTTTTAAATAAATTAGCTCCCACTATTTTCTCGGATCCCTACACTCCCTCTGTAGAGATGCAAAAATCTCCATGATTAATGATTTCTAGTGGGTGGTGCGGTCTCACCAACTGACTCATCACCTCACCTAACAGTTATTGGTGATGGGTTAGCCAATGAGTGAACAACTCTTGTTCAATGATTCTCTAATCATGGTGCACCCAAACTTGGTCTCTAATTCATGAATCTCACCATGTATCCAAAATATTGATCCACTCCTTAGTTAAGTCAGACCCACCATTTGCACAGACTGGATTTCCTAATTGAGTCTCTCACCGTATCCAAAATATTGAGCCCAACTCATCCTCCAGCCCATAGCATCCAATGCCTAATAGACATGGTTGCATCTTTTCGGTGCAACTGAGCCACTGTATCCAGCCGAGAATAATCAACCCTGGGAAGGGCCCGCACATCTACAATGGTGGAAGACCTCAGACTTAATCTTTTCTTAGGAAGAATTGATTCAGGTCTCATTAAACTAGACTTATCATAGTCATAACAATTATGACTAACCTAGTGGCATGGGTTAGCTTAGATTATTGACCACCTCAGATCAGAACTGTGTCAACAGATATGGCCAGGTAAGTGAGATCGGTGGAAGGAATATGCCATTAACTCATACAAGAACACATTCAGATCGAGTAGCTTCCAATTAAAAATCAGTCGATCGTATGTGCCAAACTTACCTTAGACACCAAATTGTTGAGTCAGAACCAATTGGGTTAGCCTACAATCCAGACTCTAACCTCTGAGCCTAATTAGGTCTTGCTTGATCGTGACTCGATCTTGACCCAGACTTAATCCTATTAGGCTGGTCAATTTAAGCATTGTTGATCCCATCTAACCAACTCTTGATTCGGTTTGATCAACCGCTTAGACCTAATTGAGCTACCCAAGCCCGAACCCAGTATTATGAATATGTCTTAGATCTGAAATTCTCAATTTTAGACCTAATTAATATTCCATAATCTTAATTTTTAATTAAGTAGGGTTCATAAACAAAATATGCACAATAAATCCTAGGGTTTCAGGATCTAGGATTTTGCAGAAAGTAAGTTTTGGATTTCTGATTAAGGACGAACACGCAGCACCCCTACACATCATAAGAACACCCCATCGGATGGGAGGAGAGGGCCTTTAAATCCTTCTTCGTTCTTATGATCGGACGGCCAAGAGGAACGCCTTAATCAGGAACATGCAATACTACAAAATAGTTTTAGATCTATATCATATATCTCATATACAAATTAGATCTAATCATGGCATATTTTGCATACATCTCATGTATCGAATCATGCATATTTTTAGATCTAAATTATCTCATAATAATCTAAAAAATTAGATTTAAATTAATTTAATCAAAATAAATTCTAATCTAGACAATTATGTAGAACTATTCTATAACTAGTCTAGACATGCATCAATCATATCTCATATGATGTTTAAAATTAAATAATTTTTATTTGCTATTTTTTAGATGTTATTATAATAATTATAATATCAAAAAATAGTAAATAAATAGATCTAAAATATAATTTAATCAAATTAAATTGAAAACATACAAGACTATTCTATAGAACTATTCTATTTTAGAACTAGTCATGCATATTTTC
Source organism: Cocos nucifera (assembly GCA_006176705.1). Taxonomy (NCBI): domain Eukaryota; kingdom Viridiplantae; phylum Streptophyta; class Magnoliopsida; order Arecales; family Arecaceae; genus Cocos; species Cocos nucifera. Next base: position 72,188 of record QRFJ01005196.1, read on the forward strand.
TAATCTTAGATCCAAATTATTTAATTTTAATTTTTTCTAATTTTAGATCTGATCACATCTCATGTGACATCTAAAATTACTTATTTTCTAATTAAAATAAATTTAAAATTAGATCTAAATACTTTTAGAACCTTAGCTCTGATACCAGTTGAAGGAAAATCCTGATTTTTCGGACTAGGTTCGTTCAGATCTGATTAGATCAAGAGATATATTTCAAAATTTCTCTCTTTGATCTAGATCAGATTTAGAATATTTTAGATTTAATTCTTATTATTTTAATAATTAAAATAAATTTAGATAAATTAAATCAGATTTAATTTACCTTAAAGTGGGTAATCCTATTACCCGTTGATGATCCTGTATGCAGCGGAAGGTTCTGGATCAAGCCATGCAAGTGCCTGGCCTCTACCGGTATCCACTCGGGCTGGATCTGGAGATTCTCTTCTTCTCTATCTTATCTCTAAAAAATAGATCTGGATCTGATCTGGAGGATCATCAAAACTCCTTTTGAAGATCAGTAGTTGTCCTTTACAGCAGTGCAGCCTTCTAGCTTTCAGTCGCCTTTCTCTCATTTGGATTGCACCAACAAAGGTCCAAAACTCCTTTTGGACATAGAGCGGAGAGGGAGAAGGTGGGTATGGTGTGGAGGAGGAGAGGAGAAGCAACTTTGGGGCGTGGAGAATTATGATGCTCTTTGAGTTGGGCGTAGGGTCTTTTTTATAGACTAAGCGTGATCCAACTCCTCTTCTTCCCAACCAATCACAATCCTTTGTGAAATTAGATCTAAATCTTATTGGTAGGAATAGAGTCCCCTAGATTCCTAATTAGAGGGTGCCTAAGATCAGTCAAAGTTGGTTCCTAGGAGAACTCTAATTGGAATCCAAAAAGGAGATAGAGTCTTCTGTCCAATAGGGACTCCTGGGTGCCTCCAGCTTGGGCACACGCCAAGGGTGGCGTGCGCCCTCCTCCTTGCTAGGTTCTAGCAGGGGGACAGGCCCCCACCAGGTCTCAAATAGGTGCATGACATATGGACAAAAGTCAAAGTGTCAATGGTCAACATTTGACCAGTCAAAGGTCAACTTTTGACCAAAGTCAAAGGATGAGAAATGGCAGATGACCAAAATTGGTAGGTAATCTCTTATAAAATAAGACAACCTTTTCTGACTTAGACAAGCTCCAGTCAGACAAAGTGAAGGCCTCTAAATGAGCACAAACTCCTTTGGCTCAGTCAGGACAACTATTTATGATAGTAAAAGAAGAATGTTAGGTTCAATCGAGTGCTAGCACGATTTCCTTGAACCTAATTGAATCTCATTTAGATCAATTGAACTGGATTAGTTCAATTGATGATCATAAATTCAAACTCTTGTTTGTGTGATCCAATTAGGTTCGATTCTGTATGGTAATGGGATATGTCATGATCTCTATCATCGACATCATCGAAACTTCTTTCGATGGATCAGAACTCTTTTGATTTGAATAGCTAGAATGATCGATCATCTAAATCATTCTAATTGCTCCCAAAATCCACTAGTGACACCTAGCAATATATGGTAGCAACCCATCAGAGCTGAATGCGAACCTCTTGGTGCAGCTACCTGTGTGATTAAGTTCTTCTATCTTGAGCCCCGATCAGATTAGGGTTAAGGTGAACTCATCAAACCCTAGTCTCTATCATATGATGTAATCATTCGATTTCAAGTTCAATGTGAAAATCTAAATAGAAACTCTTTCTATTATTTCACTCTGCCATGGCCATGGGCTTCTGGACTTGATTCTCATGATCATCATAGGGCTGCTCCTCTACCACCGAGGTAGATAGATTCCATCTTGATGCTATCTAGTTCCTACAATGAATATGCTATAGCCAACATACACCTCAGGATTCTGAATGGCTAGGAGATCGAGTAATGGTGTAGTCAAACTATAACACCCTCAAGGTGAACTATCGATGCATCTCAATCAAAGAACCAGACACACTACTGCAGCATCGAGTCAATCATTAACGAGAAGGTAGACTCCCTAATGACTACTCGAGGTGGTCACGCTCAGTGCCCTCGTTCTCTAATGAGTACCTATACTCTCGCTCTGGTGTCTCCACACCGTAGACTCAAGACTCATCTACTAAAGAGAAGCGATTGTACACCAACCTTTCGGATCAATCACCATCCTCGTAATGATCCTATGGTCGGAAGCATTTTATGAGTTAATAATGATTATTCATGTCTTAAATTTTCAACTCTTGAAAATATGAATTATCATTACCATTAGCTCAAAGGATATATCACAGACACTAAATACACTTATGTGATAGAAAATAACCCTTTTATTGATATTAGTCAAAATTATAATTTTGCCCCTAAAAGTGTATTACAAGTGTCAACCAATTCTGGCTTCTAGGGCACATATATCTAACAGTCATAAGGGAGTCGACCTTCTTGTTGATGACTGGCATGATGCTGTAGTTGTATATCTGATTCTTTGACCAAAGGTGTTTCGATAATTCATCTTGAGGATGTTATAGTTTGACTACACCATAACTCAGTCTCCTAGCCATTTAGAATCATGAGGCGTATGTTGGCTATAGTATGTTTCTTGTAGGAATTGGATCATACAAAAATAGGTTCTATCGACCTCGATAGATAAGGAGTAGTCATATGATGATCATGAGATCAAGTTCTAAAGTTCATGGCCATAGCAGTGTGAAATAATAGGAAGGAGTTTCTATTAGCGGTTCATATTGGACTTAAATTGAATGATTCATTCATATGACAGGTGTTGGATCTGACGAGTTCATCTTGACCTAGATCCTATCAGAGCTCATGGGAGAAGTATCCAATCACACAGTTGACTGCACCAAGAGGTTCATATTCGATTCTAATGGGTTACCACTACATACTGCTAGGTGTCACTGATGGATTTTGGGACCAATTAGAATTATCTTGATGATCGATGATTCTAATTGGGCGAATTAGAAAGAGTTCTAGTTTATCAAAAGGTGTTTTGATGATGTCGATGATAGAGATTGCGACATATCCCATTACCATATAGAATTGAATCTAACTGGATCATACAAACAAGGATTTGGATCTAAATATTATTAATTGAGTTAACATGATCTGATTGATTTGGATTAGATCCAATTAGGTTCAAGAAAATTATGCTAGCACATGATTGGACCAAACTTTCTCCTTCTATGAACTTTCTGATTAGACTAGACTTAGTCAAATTTTATTTGACTTATCCAAAAATTATTGAAAAATATATTCCAAAATCAATCATCAGCCTATTAATGGTTGTGCTATCTTATAATTATAATTAATTCATTATTAAATAAAATATATTTTTGATATTTTCATCATAAAGTCTAGATCTTCTAATGAACTCCATTATTATGACAAAGTTCTTAGGACTATTCAGCTTCGATAAAGAGAGGATTTATTGATTAGTCCTTAAACTGCTCACGACCAAATGATATGCTGTTAATAAGGATGATAGTGTTTATCGAGCATAGATCATTGTGTGCCATATGGGTTGGTTGTTCTTTTAACCAATGAGTGTGGAGACACTGGTATGGCATACAAATGAGATGTATGGATACATCGTCATTGAATATGGTTAACTCCAGAGTATTTTACTATCGAAAATTGCTCTGATGCGATATAGGTATAAGTATCCCTTAGACCTGAGATCACCATAGTGGCTTGCAAGCAACTCACTGTATTTTGATATCAGACTAACTAAATTTTTAATTTAGTAATGAAAGATTTTTGGGCATAGTTAAGTACCTGCAGAGTCGGTGAGTGATCAAGATGGGATTGACCACTCCAAGTGTTAGAGAAGAATTCATCATTATATTTCAATATAGCAAAAATCTTGGCCAGGATAATCCATGAAATGGATTTGATATTTTGAAATACAATGTGGATGACCTAATCAGGGTTGACAGTTAAACTCTAAGGTATCCTACGAGCATTTTGGTCAAGAGGATGAATTATACAAAAACTATATCCACACGGGTTCTAAGGATGTTGTTCTACACATTCGATCTATCCAGTTATCGGGTACCATTGCTAGATGGTTACTTTGATTAGTATAAAAATTTATTTCCATGCTATCAATTTAGATTTGGACCTATGGATTCACACACATAAGAGTTTTCAATCTGATCAGATGGTTGATTGATAATTAAGAATCATTCTAGGATTAAACATTCAATACGATTAATGTTTGATGTAGTGTAAGTATTATAGGAGGATCGATTAGTGATTTAATTACTAATTGACTTAATTTAATTAAGCCAAAGGGCTGAGATTAAGTCTAATTAAATATAATTTAATTATACTTAGTTTGGACTTGATTGGATTAAGTTCAATTGGTTTATTGGATGAGCAAATTGCAAGGAAGAACTAGTCCTAGTTCAATTAGGACTTGTATCAACCCAATTTTTAATTTAATTAAAAAATTAAATTAAAATTAAATCTAATTTAATTATATTATTAGTTGAACTAAGATCTAATCTAATTGAGTTAATTAAATTCTAATTTAATTTGGTCCAAGGATCAAGTTGGACCAAGTCAAACTAGGAGTCCTAGTGAGACTAAGACTCCTATCTCCATGTGCCACCTTAGCCCCAATGCCCCCCATGCCATTTTTGTTGGATTTTTTCATGAAAATATTTCTCTCTAGATGTTCACACATGCTCCCTTGCTCCCTTTATCTCAAATATGGTATTTAAATATTGTGATCAAGTCAAAAGAAGAGTTTGAGTTGAATTAAACTCTATGAGATAGAGTTTTGAGGAATCAAAACTCCTTCCTATTATGTGTCACCCACATTCCTATTTTTTCTCTTAAATTTTTATGGCTTTTAGAGGCCATTTTATGCAACATTTTCTAATAGTCCACACAAAATATAAAGGAGAGGGTGCCCAAGAGTTGGGCGCCCCAAGTCTAGCCCTGTTTGGATAACCCTTGACTAGGTATTTGACCTAGTCAAGGATTCATCTATATCTCCTTATATAAAATGAATTTTGATCTAATTTTTTTGTGGATTACACATCTAAAATAGATCATTTAGGGTGTAAAAAATCTAAGAGAGAAGCCTAGGGCATGGGATTTTGTAAAGGCACCAATCAAGGTGCTTTGGTGTGAGAAGAAAGAAGAAAAAGAGGGTCTTCTTCTAAGTTTTTTCTTCCACTCCTATTCCTCCATCTTTGTGAATGTTTGAGAGGTGTCTCAGCATTATGAATCATCTTTCTCAACTTCAGAAAGTTGGAGAGTCTAAGCTTGAAAGAAAGAAGATCCAAATCGATCATTGGAGAAGGATCAGCACAGTACTAGCATACTATGCTGATTTTCAGGCACCAGACTTCAGATATGCAATCGAGGGCTTATGTGGATAACTCGTAGAGGTCAGACACATGTGCATCTCAGAGCAACCATCTCAAGTCTGGATCAGTGAGTTAAGAAACTTGAGATTCAAAGGTAAGGGTGATCTGATCTCCCTATTACATGTCTAGATCTGATCTAGAGTAGTCTACTGTTGATATGATTAGCATGCAGTTCTTTTGATATTTTATTTTCTAATTTAATAGCATGACTTAACCATGTAATAGGATCCTATATCTAGAATTTTATGTTATATTATTCATAATTTAATGTGATTAATTCACCTCTTCCATTGCAATTTTGAAAAAGTTTCAAAAGCTAACCCTAGAACCCTAGATCGGTTCCTATAGAAATCCTATATGGATTTGTCCTGGTTTGGCTGGATCTTGTCTTGATCAAATCAAGGCTTGTCTTGATCAGGTCAAGGCTTGTCCTAGTCTCATGCAAAGGGCATCAGGATAAAGGGTCGTTTGACCCAGTCTTTACAGGAAAGAAGGGAGGAGGCTCATGCCCCCTGGGATTCCTCTTAGGGTGCGCACCCAAGATGATTTGCGTGAAGTAGGAGGGCGCACACCCCTCCCTAGCATGCACCCCTAGTGGATATACATGAGAGTTTATCCATTCAAAGTAGTTTGAATGGATCAAAAGAGTTTAAAAGGTTCAAACTCTTGGGAGAAATTTTATCTACGCCAACTACACCATTATCTGATAATATGGTGCCCTTTTTTCATCCAATTTTGTGCGACAAAATAAGATGAAAAATCTGATATGGGGCATGGAGGTCTAAAAGAGTTCTTCTACTTTAAGCAAATTGATTGCTTAAAGCCCTAGGACTCTAAGATTCAGGTTGGTCTTTAAATAGACGCCAGGCCAAAGGTATTTGGCTATTCCAATTTACCATGCCCAGGTTGTGCCTCTCCCTCTTTCTTTCATGCCTCCTCTCCCTCCTCTTCTCCTTCTCCATGCTGAAGGGTTAGGCAGATCGGCCATCCAAATGTTGGGGTGCTGCTGCTGCATGTTGGAAAATATATCCTAAAGTCAATCATCTAGGTTGTAGATGGTTGAGCTAAATATAATTTATACTTAAATTTTAATTGAATAAAATTATTATTCTAGCAATTTCAATACTTTGTGCATCTTCCTAGAATGAACCCTCTGTGATGAAGTTCTTAGGACTATTTAGACTTGACAAAGAAAGATTTATTGTTTAGTCCTTAAACTGATCGTGATCAAATGATTCGTTGTTACCTAGGACGACAATGTTAATCAAGAGTAGGTCGTTGTGTGCCATAAATGTTGGTTGTCCTCTTAACCAAGAAGCATGATAATGCTATTATGGCATGTAGGTAAAATATAGGGATACATTTCACTAATCATGACCCAACTTTTGAGCTCTCTTCTGCCAAGATTGCTCGTGAAGGATATGGGTATACGTTGAAGAAAAAAACCTATTTTCTGGATCAGGTTCATTCAGATCTGATTGCATCAGGAGGAATATTTCAAAAAAAAATTTCTCTAAGATTCTAATCAGATCTAAGACTCCTCAGATCTAATCTTATTAATTTAATAATAAAAATAAAAATAAAAATTAAATCTAATTTAATTATACTTTTATTTTGGATAATCCAATTACTGTGATGATCTCGAAATTTGCTTGAGGTTCTGGATGTAGCCACGCAAGTGCCTAGCCTCTACCGATATCCACTCGGATAGGATCTGAAGATCTTCTCCTTTTTAATCAATCCTCTAAAAATTAGATCTGGATCTGATCTTGAAGGTCTTCAAAATAGCTTTTGAAGAACAATCATTATCTCTTGCAGCAGTGCTACCTTCTTCCTTTCCTGGCACCTTTCACTTGCTTGGATCGCACCTTCTTCATGCCCAAAGTCCCTTAGGCATGGAGAGGAGAGAGAGGACTAGAGGGTGGCATGGAGAAGGAGAGAGAGAGGCTATGTGGCATGGGCTAAAGGTAGAAGAATTAAATTCTAGGCGCAGATAGGGTTTATATAGATCCTACTGCGCCATGAAGTGCCACATCATCCTGGCCAATCACGACCCTTTGTGCAATCAGATCTAAATCTGATTGATGAAATGACATCATCTAATCCAATCAGATAAGAGACCCTCAAAACTCTCCTTAGGTGGTGCCAAGATTGGGTCAAATAAGTCTTCTTAGTGCCACCTAATTTAATCCCCTGAAGCAACTAGAGTCCCATCTGTATGGGACTCCATCTTCTATCCTCATGGGGTGCATGCCTCCCTAAGTGTGTGCCCCTTTCCTATCTATTTTTTAGTAGGGGGACAAGTCCTCAGGTTCTCTATTATGGGTGCATGACACATGGGCAGATGTCTAAGTGTCTTGGGTCAATATTGACCATTGTCCGAAGATAAGATTTAGCAGATGATGGAAAATGGCAGGTATTGTCTCAAATTTATCTCATAAATTAAGACAACCCTTTTTTAACCTGAACAAACTCCAATTAGACCAAGTAAAGATTTTTAAGTGAGCCCAAACATATTTGACTCAGTCGAGACAAGCTTTAATGATTGTTAAAGAAGAACATTAGGCTCAATCGTGTGCTAGCATGATTTTCTTGAACCTAATTGAATCTTATTCAAATAAATTGAACTGGATTAATCCAATTGATGATATCCAAATCTAAATCCATGTTTGTATAATCTAGTTAGATTTAGTTTCGTATGGTAATGGGATATGTCATGATCTCTATCATCGACATCATTGAAACACCTTTCGATGGATCAGAATTTTTCTGATTCAGATAACTAGTATGATCGATCATCCAAATCATTCTAATTGCTTTCAAAATCTATCAGTGACACTTAGCAGCATATGGTGGCAACCCATTAGAATTGAAAGTGAACCTCTCAGTGCAGTTTTCTGTGTGATTAAGTTTCTCTATCTTGAGCCTCGATTGGATTAGGGTTAAGGTGATCTCATCAAACCCTAATATCTATCATATGAATTAATCATTCGATTCAAGTCCAATATGAAAATTCTAATAGAAACTCTTTCTATTATTTCACTCTACCATGGCCATGGGCTTATGGACTTGATTCTCATGATCATCATAGGGCTACTCCTCATCTACCGAGGTAAATAGATCTCCTATTGGTGCAATCCAATCCTATAATGAATATGCTATAGCCAACATACACCTCAGGATTTCGAATGGCTAGGAGATCGAGTTATGGTGTAGTCAAACTATAACATCCTTAAGGTGAACTGTCGATGCACCTCAGATCAAAAAACTAGACACACAATTGCAACTTCGAGCCAATCATCGACGAGAAGATAGACTTCCTCATGATTGCTCGAGGTGGTCACACTCAGTGCCCTCATTCTCAAACGAATACCTATACTCTCACTCCGATGTCTCTACACCATAGACTCAAGACTCATCTATTCAAAAGAAGCAATCATATACTAACATTCCAGATCAATCACCATCCTCATGATGATCCTACAGTCAAGAGCATTTTATGAGTTAGTAATGAAAATTATATCTTAAATTTTAAACTCTTGAAAATATGAACTATCATTACCATTAACTCAAGGGATGTATCACAGACACTTTCAAATACATACTATGATAGAAAATAATTAATTTTATTATTTATAGTTAAAATTATAATTTTGCTCTTAGAAGTGTATTACAAGTGTCAGCCAATCTGGCTTCTAAGGCACACATATCTAACAAACTCCCACTAGACCTAAAGCCAATTGGCTATAAATCTAAGTCCCATCTTCTCAAGGTGGGCTTCGATCTTTTGCTGACCCAACGACTTTGTAAGTGGATCTGCCGCATTATCTATGGAGTCGACTCTCTTAACCTCGACGTAACCTTTCTCAAGATAATCGTGGATGAGGTGGTATCGCCGCTCGATGTGCTTGGATTTCTAGTGAGACCTTGGCTCCTTAGCAAGGGCTATGATGCCATTATTATCGCAATATAGAGGAATGGCATCCGATGGCATCACTCTAATCTCTACGGCGAACTTCTTGTACCAAAATACCTCTTTTGCAGCTTTTGATGCAGCGATATACTTTGCTTCCATAGTAGAATCTGCTATCACTATCTGCTTGAAACTGTTCCAATTGACTGCACCACCGTTGCACACAAATAGACTCCCGGATGTTAACTTTCGATCATCTATATTAGACATAAAATTTGAGTATGTATATCCCTGGACTTGGAGTTCTCCATTACCAAAAACCAACATCATATCCTTAGTTCTTCTTAAGTACTTAAGGATATATTTCACAGAAGTCCAGTATTTTTCATCTGAATTTGACTGATATCTACTTGTGACACTCATAGCATGGTTATATCAGGTTGTGTACATAACATGGCATACATGAGGTTCCCTATTACTGAAGCATAAGGGATCTTGCTCATGCATTCAATCTCCTCAGGTGTGTTGGGACACATTTTCTTGGAAAGATGAATACCATGTCTGAAGGGTACCAATACCCTCTTGGAGTTTTTCATGCTAAACCTCTTTAGCACTTCCTCTATGTACATCTTCTATGAAAGACCTAGCATTCTATTCGGTCTATCTCTATAGACCTTAATTCCTAGAATAAAGGATGCTTCTCCTAGGTCTTTCATGGAGAATTCTTTAGATAACCATATTTTAACTGTAGTCAACATGAAAATATTATTTCCAATAAGAAGGATATAATCCACGTACAGTACGAAGAAGATAATAGCACTCCCACCGACCATTTTGAAAATACATGGTTCCTCCTCGTTCTTGATGAAATCAAACAATTTGATCACATCATTAAAATGAGTATTCCAACTCTGAGATGCTTGCTTAAGTCCATTTATGGACCTTTGCAGCTCACACACTTTGTGATCAACATCACTGGATGTGAAACCTAGTGGGTGTTCCATATAGATATCTTCCTCAAGGTATCCATTTAAGAATGCCATTTTTACGTCCATTTGCCATATTTCATAATCGAAATAGGCTGCAACAATAAGCAATGTGCGGATGGATTTTAGCATGGTTACTGATGAAAAGGTATCCTGATAGTCAATTCCTTCGCGCTGACTATACCCTTTTGCCACTAATCTAGCTTTGAATATTTTCACATTTCCATCTGCACCAATCTTTCTCTTATAGATCCATTTACATCCAATAGGTACTATACCTTCAGGTGGATCTACCAAGGTCCAGACTTGGTTTGAGTGCATCAAGTCAATTTCTGACTTTATTGCCTCTAATCATTTCTCAAAGTCGATATCCAATATCACCTCATCATAGGTTTTGGGATCATCACTATGAACCCCATTACCTACGAGGAATATTTTCTCTACTTTCTCTGAAATAGTACCTAAGTATCCCTCAGGAGGACGAGAAATCCTTTTCGATCTACAAGGTGGAGGAGGTAGTGATTGTATTGGCTCAATCTGATTTGGTTTCATAGGATCCTTAGCTCATTGCTTTTGTGAGATTTTCTCCTCGAGCTTGATTTGCTTTCCAATGCCACCATCTTGAATAAACTATTTTTCAAGAAAGATGGCATGCGACTCACAATCACATTATGGTCTTCTGAAATATAGAAATAATATCCTAATGACTCTTTAGGATATCCTATGAATCTAGCTCTAAAGGACCTATAATCTAACTTGTTTGCTTGTTATCTTTTGACATGAGCTGGATAACCCCAAATTCTGAGATAACTCAGACTTGATTTCTTACCATGCCATATCTCAGACGGTATGGTAGGAATGGTTTTAGAGAAAACCCTATTCAGTAAATATATAGTAGTTAACAGACTATGTCCCCAAAGAAATTGAGAAGGTCTGTGAAGCTTATCATGGATCGGACCATATCTAATAAGGTCTGGTTCCTCCGTTCTGAAATCCCATTGAGTTGAAGTATTCTAAGTGGAGTCCATTGAGAGACTATGCCATTTTGCTTAAGATATTCCAGGAATTTTTGACTAAGGTATTTACCTCCTCGATCTGATCGAAGAATCTTAATGGATTTTTTAGTATGCTTTTCAACTTCATGTCTGAATTTCTTAAACTTTTCAAAGACTTCAGACTTGTATCTCATAAGATACACATACCCATACAAAGATAAATCATTAGTAAAGGTTATGAAGTAGTCAAAGTTGCCTCTAGCCGGCACATCAAATGGGTCGCACACATCAGTATGTACTAGGACAAGTAGTTCTGTGGCCCTTTCCCCATGTCCTACAAAAGAGAGCTTAGTCATTTTGCCATGAAGACATGATTCACAAATTGGATATGACTCCAAATTCAATGGACTCAATAGTCCAATTTTCTTAAATTTGTTAATCCTATCTTCTGCTATATGACCTAGCATTAGGTGCCGTAGATACCTATCATTTGGACTATCCCTGTGTCATTTTGATCTTATGGCATTTACATTTTGCTCGATATTAAAGATAGATACATTAATATGTAACTGGTAGAGACTGTTAATAAGAAAAGCACTTGCAATTTTATTTCTTTTATAAAGAATATTATAATGGTCCTTAAGAAAACTAATTACATAGCCTTCTTATGCTAAACATGAAACAAAAATTAAATTTCTGCTCGCAGCAAGCATATGATAACAATCCCTAAGTACTAAATCTAAACCTGATGGTAGTCGAAGAGGATAGGTTTCCACAACCACAACAACAATCCTTGCTCCATTTTCGATGCATAGGATCATCTCACCATCCCTCAGCTTTCTGCTATCCTCAAGATCCTGCATGAAAGTGCACAAATGAGCACTAGAACCAGAGTGGAGCACCCAACTAGATGCAGAAGAAATCATAAGGTTAGATTCAATAATGAGCATACCTCTAGAAGGACCTATCTCCTTCTTATTCTTCCAGTGACCGTCAGTATTATAATGGAAATACTTTTCTTTATCAGCGGCTTTCTTCTTCAGCTCTGTTTTCTTTTTTTTTCAAGTTCCACCTTCTGTTTCTTCACAAACTTCTTCTTCTTCTCAAAAAAACTTTCTCTTAAAAGAAATCCATTTCATAGCAAGTACTGAGCCTTTAGAACCTTTCATAGAAAGCTCAGTAGTAACCAGCATATTCACAAGTTTGGCCAAAGTATTCTAAAGTTTATGCATATGGTAGTTCATGATGAACTACCCATATGCATTAGTTAAGGATTGTAGAATTATATCATTCTAAAGATTCTAGTCTAACTTCACTCTGAGCTTCTCAAGCTCTTCCAAGTCCTTGATCATCATCAGACAATGATCTTGGATTGACTGTCCATCATGTATTTTAGTCTTAAATAGTCATTTAGTGATCTAATATTTGGCTGTATGATTCTGTTCACCAAACAACTCTTACAGGTGAGCTAACATTCGATGGGCAGTCTTGATATCTTCATGTTGGTGCTGAAGCTCATCAGACATCAAGCCCAACATGTAGTATGTAGCCTTATTATCTTCATCCGCCCATTTGTCAAGAGATGCTCTTTGTTCAGTGGATGGATGAGCTGGTAAGGTGGGAGGATCCTGATCTAATACATGAGTCAACTTCTTAAAATTCAAAATGATTTTGAAGTTCTGGAGCCAATCCTTGTAATTAGGCTCAATCAGTCTATGGGTGTCTAGGATACGGGCTAGTGGGTTGGACGCAGACATTTTTTTTTTCCTATAGAGAGTCAAAGTTTCTAGTTAGATTTTATAATTAAGATTTGACCAATTTATTTAGGGATTTGATTTTTAAATAAATTAGCTTCCATTATTTTTTTGGATCCCTACACTTCCGCTGTAGAGATGCAAAAATCTCCATGATTACTGATTTTTAGTGGATGGTGCAGTCCTACCAACTGACTCATTACCTCACCTAATAGTTATTGGTGATGGGTTAGTCAATGAGTGAACAACTCTTGTCCAATGATTCTCTAATCATGGTGCACCCAGACTTAGTCTCTAATTCAAGAATCTCACCATGCCTGAAATATTGATCCACTCCTTAGTTAAGTCAGACCCATCATTTGCATAAATTAGATTCTTAATTGAATTTCTCACCATATCCAAAATATTGAGCCCAATCCATCCTCCAACCCATAGCATACAATGCCTAATAGACATGATTGCGTCTTCCTGGTGCAACTGAACCACTATGACTAGCCAAGAACAATCAATCCCAGGAAGGGCCTGATAAGTGGTAAAAATATACTAATAAAAGTATTAAATTATAAAATAAATTAATCTATTTCTTTAAAAATTGATACTTTTATTAATCTTATGTAGGAAAGAAGGCTACCAATACGAAGATCTTATTTTTTTGATTCAGATGAAATAAATTTCAGGCAAAATGGACATCAAACGAGCCCAGAATTGAATTTCAAAAAAAAAAAAATGATTTGGTTCAAATCGGTTCAGAAAACTGGCTCAGCAGACTACCCGGCTCGATCGCAGACTGACCCACCGATGCAATGCTAACGTCAGGATGACGTCAGCATTTTTTGTAGCGCACAGTGGACCATCTGAAGGGCAATTTGAGAATTTTACATGAAGAAGCACGCTCTGATTGGTTGAAGAACGCGGTGGTCCACGCAACACCAGGCTCGCGCATGGTCTATGGAGGGCAATTTGAAAATTTTGTTTGATCCAATGGGCGCCTTTCACTGAAACTCGATCGGACGGTCGAAAAGGTGCTGATGAACAGCATCCACAGCTCTCGATCGAGATCCAACGGCTGAGATTCATTCCGATGTTAAACTAAAGATCAGAAGCCTTCTTTCTATGCGATTGGACGGCCTAGATTCAATCCAACGGTTGATCCAACGGCTGGCATGAAATTCGACTTGATCTAGATTATTTTAAGGGGTTTTTAAGTGATTTTTGGACCGTTTGATCAACATCCAACGATCAAAATTACCCAGATCTTAATTTGAGTTATTTTGGGAGTCTTAAACCTAATTTTTAATGAATTTTGGGAGGAAATCAATCTCTTGATCTATAAAAAATCTATTGTTGCCGTGAAAAAAAAGAATTAGAGAGAGAGAGAGAGGGAGAAAAGAAGGAAGTCCGGGAAGTCAGAGAAAAAGAGAAAAAGAGAAAAAGGGAGAGAGTTAGAGAAATAAAGAAAAAGAAAAAGAAAAAGAGAGGAGAGAGGTAGAAAGAGAAGAGTGATTTGTGAGAGGAAAAAAAAAATTTTTGATTTCTTTCGACAATCAAGACATCGATCAAGGAGCATCATCTTCTTCACCAAGTTCTCCACGCCAAGAGCAACGGATAATTAATTTCAGCAATCAAACAGTCTAATTTCTCTATGCTTTTTATTTTATTCGCTGTTTTTGAATTTGTTATCATGAACTAAATTTTATTTTACTAAGGCTAAGGTGTAGCCACTCTTTTGATGCAATATTCAGTATGATTTATTTTTAAATTTTATTCATGAGGAGTATATAAATCTGATCTTAATGCTTTTAGATTACTGGCCATCTTCTAATTGATCTGATGAACATAGATGTTACGGACCAAGTACATCTATGTTATTGCTTCTTGATTATATACCTTGTATTATGAATCAAATTAGAATTCATATGCATGCGGGAATTTTAGTGCGCTTTGGACGCAGCGTATTTTAATTAGAGGGTTTCACAAAACCTTAATGCATTAATATTTATTTAAATTACACCTGGACCAAAGGGTAATTAATAAATATTAATAGTTTTGCTATGCCTGGACCAAAGGGTAGTGAATAAATTAGGAGACTCCACCATCACATGAAATAAAATTAATCTAAAAACCTAAATATTGTATTGACTGAGTTGGTGAACCGATTGCCTTAGTAATCCATTGCTCTTGAGTTTAAAACCCTAATAATTTACACTCTCTCTATTTAATTAAAAACTTTTAATTATTTTTTTATTTTTTCTTTAATTTCTTATTCTCATAAATCGATCTTCTAAATAAAGCATAGGAAAGAGCTTTTCAGTACTTATTTTCCAATCCTCTAGGGATGATACTCTACTCATTCACTTTATTACTTGATCGACTGGTGCACTTGCCATAGCTATAAATTAGCACGCATCAAGTTTTTGGCACCGTTATCGGGAATTGTGTCTAAAATAATATTAAAATTTTGATCCTAGCTTTAATTTAGAAATTTATTTTTAATTTTTATTATTTAAAAAAAAAATTTAGTGCATGACACGTACTGGACATAGTAACTTACTATCTTTAGATCTAGAAATTGAAAGAACCATTAGAAGACTACAACAAGAAAATAACATGGCAGCTGAAGATCCTAACGACATCAATCTAGGATTGGATATGGCGACTGAAGGACAGCATGAAGCTATTCGACCAGTACATCATCCATTAAATGATTACATCACACCATCTATAGCCGATGCAGCTTCGAGCATCAGAAGATCGCCAGTGCGGGCAAACAACTTTGAAATAAAATCGGCGATGATCTAGATGATTCAATCAACTGTCCAATTTAGTAGACACGTGCATGATGATCTGAATGCCCATATTTCTAATTTTCTTGAACTTTGCGATACTTTTAAAATTAATGGGGTGTCAGATGATGCTATTAGATTAAGGTTATTTCCTTTCTCTTTATGGGATAAAGCTAAGAGTTGGCTTCATTCTCTTTCTGCGGGTTCTATCATAACTTGGGATGTCTTAGCCCAAAAATTCTTAGCCAAGTACTTTCCACCTTCCAAGACTGCCAAGATGCGCAACGATATTACTTACTTTATGCAGATGGACATGGAGACACTATATGAGGCTTGAGAACATTTCAAGGAATTGATGAGGAGATGTCCACATCATCAATTACCCGTATGGCTTTAGGTACAAACTTTCTATAATGGTTTATCTCCTACTAATCATTCTATGATTGATACAGCAGCAGGAGGAACCATTAATCAAAAAACGAAGGAAGAAGCTTTCGATCTAATCGATGAGATGGCATCAAATAGCTATCAATGGTAGATAGAACGTATGATGCCAAAAGACTAGCAGCTGTGCAGGGAGTAGATTGCGTGCCAACCTTACTAGCTGAAATTGTAGCCCTTAGAGCCGAAGTCAACAACTTAAAGGGAACAGCTATGCATGTTCAGAGCATTACTTATGACCTATGTGGAGGAGGACACGATATGAGCAATTGCCAGACAGGTAATCCTTTTGCTAAAATAACTGATACAGCTAATTATATTGAAATTTTTTTAGGCCACAAATAAAATAATCCCTACTCCAACACATACAATCAAGGGTGGAGGCAGCACCCAAATTTCTCATGGAGCAATCAAAATGCAGCACAACAGCCACCCCCGGATTCAAGTACCTAAAAAGAAGTCCAACATGGAAGAGCTGATGGTCAAATTTATGCAAAACCAAGAAGCAACTATAAAAAATTTGGAAGCCAAACTTAGGCAGGACAAACAGTAGCAATTCGAAACTTGGAGATGCAAATAGGTCAAATGGCTAAAATAATCTCTGAGAGACCTCAGGGATCCTTGCCAGCAACAAGGAGACAAATCCAAGGGAGCAAGTCAATGCTATCACCTAAGAAAGTGGTACAAAGCTGGAGGAGCCACATCAGAAGAAAGAGACTGAAGAGCCAACTACAAATAAGGAACCATCAACTAAAATTCATCAGTCACCAAAACAACCAGTAGATGGATGGTCTCCAGGTATACGATTTGCCGATCCAAATGTGAAGCCCTACGTTCCACCACTACCATTCTCAGAGAGACAAATACAGCATCCAGATAAGAAATTTTCTAAACTTTTTCAAAATTTTAAAGAATTTACATATTAATATTCCTTTTGTAGATGCTATTACTCAATGCCCAGGTATGCCAAGTTTCTCAAAGAAATCTAACAAATAAGAAAAAGCTGAAGGAGCATGAGAGAATAAATTTGAATGAAGAATGCTCAGCAATACTTCAAAATAAATTATCATAGAAGTTAAAAGATCCAGGGAGTTTTACTATCCCCTGCATTATTGGTGATTGTAGTTTTGATAAAGTTTTATGTGACTTAGGAGCAAGCATTAATCTCATGCCTTTTTCTATTTTCAGGAAGCTGGGTCTAGGAGAACCAAAGCCTACCACTATTACTCTTCAATTAGCCGACAGATCCATTAAATATCCAAGAGGTATAGTGGAGGATGTCTTGGTAAAGGTAATAAGTTTATTTTTTCCTGTTGATTTTATTGTTCTTGATATGAAAGAAGATTATGATGTACCCCTTATTTTAGGGATACCCTTTTTGTACTGGAGGGAATTTTAATAGATGTTCACAAGGAAAATTATTCTTAGAGTCGAAGATTGACAGTTTACTTTAATGTTTCAAAGATACTAAACAAATGGATGATATCAACTTATTTTCTAATTGATATTATTGACATTCCTTTATGACAATTTTGTAGGAAAATAGGTTTGAGACTATAAAGCGAGCAATGTCATTTAAAGAAGTAGATACTCAATCAACATTGAAAGGTATTCCATAAAAGTGGCACCAATTAAATCACTTTAGAATTCAAAGAAAGTCCAACCATAAGACTATTATAAAGAATATAGTAGGTTGTTTCTTTTTTTTTGTTTATGATCATTTTTTTTTTTATTTTTCAGTAATTTATTGTTGCTCTTTTACTCTTGGTATGTATTTTCAATTTTGCAGAAAAAATTCAAGAGAGCTCAAGCAATTTCAAAGCTCCAAAGAAATCGACTGAACAAATTAGGTTTGATTCCTTCCTACTTTAATTGCACCTTTATTTTTCTTTTCTTAAGACATGTGAAATAGTTAAAAAAAAAAAAAAATCATATGTCAGAAGAAATCTTGAGCAAGGATAGACATGGATAAGTGATTAAAGATAGAATTATTGCTACATGATGTAACGAGTTAAGAAGTAGATTTTGGTCAACTTTGCGTCGCCTACTTAGGTCAATTAAAAGACTATTAGCACTTCTGATGCACATGCACACTAACTAGCAGTGGTATTGATTATAAGACCAACGGAGATTCAATTATGCAATACTCCCACAAATTGATAGATTAATTCATTTCTAATAAAAGAAACTTGATTTAGAAAGACCTACCTGCCTAAAAAATTAAGGTGCAAAGAGATAGAGTATGATATGGATTGTCAAAGCTAGTACTGGGTCTTTGCACGTAGGTCAAGTGTGGACAATTCAATAAAACAGTAAGAAAGGCAGGATGCAGCGACAAAAAAGAAAAAAAATGGAGGGGGGAAGCAGGTGAAGCTACTTAATCTCATGAGATTAAAGAATAAGGTTAGAAAATTGACCAACATAGGTGATAATAGAAGATCTTTTATTTTTTTAATTTATAATAAATGCTAAAGTTAGTCATCAGAACCAAGTGCTATAGATCTTGATTGTACTTTAAGAAGTTTTTAATTGTATTGACTGAAAATTTGCTTCTGAAGCTCAAGCTTATTTAACAGTATTTTTCTAACTTTTTCAGCTTTAATCTAGAATTTTTATCTTTATGATGGATAATCTTATTAAACATAGGTATTAAAATAAACATTGCTAAGAGACTAGCAATGATAAGTTGGGGGTGTGATAAAGTATAAAAATATACTAATAAAGTATTAAATTATAAATAAATTAAAACTATTTTTTAAAATTAATATTTTTATTAATCTTGTTTAAGGAAGAAAGGCTTCAATATGAAGATTTATTTTTTGGTTTCAAATGAATAATTTTAGGCAAACGGACTTTCAACGAGCCCAGAATTGAATTTCAAAAAAAAAAAAAATCTAGTTCGATTTAAATCGGTTCAGAAAAACTGTTAGGCAAACACCAGGCTCGATCGCAGACCGACCATCGATGCACGCTGACGTCAGGATGACGTCAGCATTTTTCAAGGTGCACGGTGGACCATCTGAAGGGTAATTTGGGAATTTCACAAGAAGAAGCACGCTCTGATTGGCTGAAGAACACGGTGGTCCACGCAACACCGGGCTTGTGCATGGTCTATGGAGGGCAATTTGGAAATTTTATTTCATCCAACGGGCACTTTTCATTGAAACTCGATCGAACGACCGAAAAGAAAGCGCTGATGAACGGCATCCGCAGCTCCCGATCGAGATCCAATGGCTGAGATTCATCCCGACATTAAACTAAAGATCAGAAGCCTTCTTCTTGCGAATCGGATGGCCCAGATTCAATCCACAGTTGTCAATGGCTGGCATGAAATCCGACTTGATCTGGGTTATTTTAAGGGATTTTTAAGTGATTTTTGGACCGTTTGATCAACATCCAACGATCAGAATTTTTTAGATCTTAATTTGAGTTGTTTTAGGAGTCTTAAACCTAATTTTTAATGGATTTTGAGGGGAAATCAATCTTCTTGATCTATAAAAACACTATTGTTGCATGAAAAAAAGAATCAGAGAGAGAGAGAGAGAGGGAGAAAGAAGGAAGTTCAGGGGAAGTCAGAGAAAAAGAGAAAAAGAGAAAAGGGAGAGAGTTAGGAAAAAATAAGAAAAGAAAAAAAAAAGAGAGGAGAGAGGGTAGAAGAGAGAAGTGATTTGTGAGAGAAAAAAAAAGGTTTTTGATTTCTTTCGAAATCAAGACATCGATCAAGGAGCATCTTCTTCTTCCCAGTTCTCCACACCAAAGAGCACGGATAATCAATTTCAGAATCAAACAGTCTAATTTCTCTATGCTTTTTATTTATTCACTATTTTTGGAATTTATTTTATATGAATAGAATTCTTTATTTTACTAAGACTAGGTGTAGCCCTTTTGATGCAATATTCAGTGTGGATTATTTTTAAATTTTATTCATGAGGAGTATATAAATCTGATCTTAATGCTTTTAGATTACTGACCATCTTCTAATTGATCTGATGAACATAATATTATGGACCAGTTACATCTATATTATTGCTTTTGATTATATACCTTGTATTATGAATCAAATTAGGAATTCATATGCATGCGGAAATTTTAGTGCGCTTTGGATGCAGCATATTTTTAATTAGAGAGTTTCACAAACTTATGCATTAATATTTGATTAAATTAATTACACTGGACAAGGGTAATTAATAAATATTGATAGTTTTGCTATGCCTGGACCAATAGTGGATAGTGATAATTAGGAGACTCCACCGTCACATGAAATAAAATTATCTAAAACCTAAATTTAATATGACTGAGTTGGTGAACCGATTCCTTAGTAATCCATTGCTCTTGAGTTTAAACCTAATAATTTACACTCTCTCTATTTTTTAAAAAAATTTAATTATTTTTTTATTTTATTCTTTAATTTTTTATTCTCATAAATCGATCTTCTAAATAAAGCATAGGAAAGAGCTTTTTAGTACTTATTTTTCAATCCTCTAGGGATGATACTCTACTCATTCACTTTATTACTTGATCGACTGGTGCACTTGCCATAGCTATAAATTAACACGCATCAGATCCCGCACATCTATAATGGTGGAAGATCTTAGACTTAATCTTTTCTTAGGAAGATTTGATTTAGGTCTCTTTAAACATGACTTGACATAGTCATAACCATTATGACTAACCTAGTGGTATGGATTAGCTCGTATTGTTAGCCACCTTAAATCAAGACTGGGCTGACAAATATGGCTAGGTAAGTGAGATCGATGGAAGGGATATGCCATTAACTCGATAAGAACGCATTCGAGTTGAGTAGCTCCCAATTAAAAATCAGTCGATCGTATCTGCCAAACTTACCTTAGACACCAAATTGTTGAGTCAGAATCAATCAGGTTAGCCTACAATCCAAACTCTAACCACTGAGCCTAATTAGGTCTTAACTTGATCGATCACTCATGTGACTCGATCTTGACCTAGACTTAATCCTATTAGACTGATCAATTTAAGTACTCTTGATCCCACCTAACCAACTCTTAATTCAGTTTGATCAACCGCTAGACCTAATTGAGCTACCCAAGCTTGAACCCAATTTTATGAATATATCTTAGATCTGAAAATTCTTAATTTTAGACCTAGTATATTTCATAATCTTAATTCCCAATTAATTTTTGGATTTATAAACAAAACATGTATATAAAATTTTAGGATTTCAGGATCTAGGATTTTGCAGAAAATAAGTTTTGATTTTTGATTATGGTCGAACGCACAGCACCCCTATACACCATAAGAACACCCATGAAATGGGAGGACAGGGCCTTTAATCCCTACTTCATTCTTATGACTAGACGGTCAAAGAGAACGTCTTATTCAGAAACATGATAAATCTACAAAACTAGTTAGATCTACATCATATATCACATATATAAAAATTAATCTAATTAAAAATATATTTTACGTACATCTCATGTATCATATCATGCATATTTTTAGATCTAAATTATCTCATAAATATCTAAAAAATAAGATTTAAATTTGATCATATCAAATTAAAATTTATTTTAGATAATTTTGTAGAATTATTCTACAACTAGTCTAAACATGCATCTATCATATCTCATCTAAATAAATTAAATAAATTTATTTGCTATTTTTTAGATCTAAATATAATATTTATATTATTAAAAAATAGTAAATAAATTAATCTAAAAATTATAATTAATTAAATTAAAATTATGATCGTGCTAGACTACATAGAATAATTCTATTCCTAGTCTAGTCATGCATCTCATACATCTTAGATCTAGATTTTTTTAAATTTTTAATTTTTTGAGTTTAGATCTAATCACATCTAATATGATATCTAAAATTATCTAATTGTTAAATTAAAAATAAATTAAAATTACATCTAATAAATTATAGAATTTGGCTCTGATACCAGTTGAAGAAAAACTTATTTTCTGGATTAGGTTCGTTCAGATCTGATTGGATCAGGAGGGATATTTCAAATAATTTTTTTCTCTAAGATCTTAATCAGATCTAAGACTTCTTAGATCTAATTTTAATGATCTGATAATAAAAAATAAAAATAAAAATAAAGATAAAAATTAAATCTAATTTAATCATATCTTTATTTTGGGTAATCCAATTACCCTGTGATGATCTCGATATTTATCTCAGGTTTTGGATGTAGCCACGCAAGTGCCTGACCTCTACCGATATCTACTTGGGTAGGATCTGAAGATCTCCTCCTTCTCAATCAATCCTCCAAAAATTAGATCTGGATCTAATCTTAAAGGTCTTCAAAATGGCTTTTGAAGAACAACCGTTGTCTCTTGCAGCAGTGTTGCCTTCTTCCTTTCCTAGCACCTTTCACTTGCTTGGAGCGCACCTTCTTCGTGCCCAAAGTTTCTTAGGCGTGGAGAGGAAAGGACTAGAGGGTGGCATGGAGAAGGAGGAAGAGGGGCTATGTGGCATGGGCTAAAGGCAGAAGAATTAAATTCTAGATGCAGATAGAGTTTATATAGACCCTACTGCGCCATGCAGTGCCACATCATCTTGGCCAATCACGGCCCTTTGTACAATCAGATCTAAATCTGAATAATGGGATGACATCATCTGATTCAATTAGATTAGAGACCATCAAAACTCTCCTTAGGTGGTGCCAAGACTGGGTCAAATAAGTCTTCTTGGCACCACCTAATTTAATCCCCTAAAGCAATGGGAGTCCCATCTGTATGGGACTCCATCTTCTATCCTCATGGGGCGCACGCCTCCTTAGGTGTGCACCCCTTTCCTATCTGCTTTTTAGTAGGGGGACAAGTCCCTAGGATCTCTCCTATGGGTGCATGATATATGGGCAAATGTCTAAGTGTCCAAGGTCAAGATTTGATCAATGTCCAAATACAAGATTTAGCAAATGATGGAAAATGGCAGATGACGGAAAATAGTAGGTGTTGTCTCAAATTTATCTCATAAATTAAGATAACCCTTTTCTGACCTAGACAAGCTTTAGTCAGACCATGTAAAGGTTCTTGAGTGAGCCCAAACACTTTGGGCTCAGTCGAGACAAGCTTTAATGATTGTTAAAGGAGAACATTAGACTCAATCATGTGCTAACATGATTTTCTTAAACCTAATTGAATCTTATTCAAATCAATTGAACTGGATTAATCTAATTGATGATATCTAGATCCAAATCCTTATTTGTGTGATCCAGTTAGGTTCAATTCCATATGGTAATGGGATATGTCATGATCTCTATCATCGACATCATCGAAACACCTTTCGATAGATCAGAACTTTTCTGATTTAGATAACTAGTATGATCGATCATCCAAATTATTCTAATTGCTTCCAAAATCCATCAGTGACAGCTAGCAGCATATGGTGGCAACCCATCATAACTGAAAGCAAACCTCTCGATGCAGTTACCTATGTGGTTAAGTTCCTCTATCTTAAGTCCTGACTGGATTAGGGTTAAGGTGATCTCGTCAAACCCTAATATCCGTCATATGAATTAATCATTCGATTCAAGTCCAATATGAATCCTAATAGAAACTATTTCTATTATTTCACTCTGCCATGGCCATGGGCTTATGGACTTGATTCTCATGATCATCAGAGGGCTACTCCTCATCTACCAAGGTAGATAGACCTCCTATTATTGCAATCCAATTCCTACAATGAACATGCTATAGCCAACATACACCTCAAGATTTTGAATGGCTAGGAGATTGAGTTATGGTGTAGTCAAACTATAACACCCTCAAGATGAACTGTTGATGCACCTCAGATCAAAGAACCAGATATACTACTGCAGCTTCGAGTCAGTTATCGATGAGAAGGTAGACTTCCTCACGATTGCTTGAGGTGGTCATGCTCAGTGCCCTTATTCTCTAACGAGTACCTATACTCTTACTCTGATGTCTCTACACCATATACTCAAGACTCATCTATCCAAAAGAAGCGATCATATACCAACCTTTCGGATTAATCACCATCCTCATGATGATCCTACGGTCGGAAGCATTTTATGAGTTAATAATGAAAATTTATATCTTAAATTTTTAACTCTTAAAAATATGAACTATCATTATCATTAACTTAAGGGATGTATCACAGACACTTTCAAATATACACTATGATAGAAAATAATCTATTTTATTATTTATAATTAAAATTATAATTTTGTCCTTAGAAGTGTATTACAAGTATCAACCAATTTGGCTTCTGGGGCACACATATCTAACATATGTGTCTCTTAGACCTGAGATCACCATGGTAACTTGCAAGCAACTCACTATACTTAGGTACTGGACTACTTGAATTTCTAATTCAGTAACAGCAGGCTACTAGGTGCAGTCAAGTACTTGGCTTGCCAGTGCATGAGTCAAGATGAGATTGACCCCTCCAAGTATTGGAGCAAGTGCATCACTGTATTTTAATTTAGCAAATCCTCAATCAAGGTAGTCCATATGATGGATACTGAATTTTAAAATATAATATGGATGAATTTTTAGGGTTGACAGTTAATCCTAGATCATCCTATGAGCATCATGGTCAAGAGGATGAATTATACGATAACCATATGCTATAGGTTCATCAATATTGCATTGCGACTATTTGACCTATCAGAATGTCGGATACCATTGCTAGATGATCACATTGATTGGTACAGAAAATTAGTTCCTATGCTACTGACTTAGGATTTGAACTTATGGGGTCACACATAATAGGAGTTTCCTACCTAATCTAATGACTAATCATGACTAGATGTCCCACTGGATTGAGACTCAAATATTATTGGATAATTAATTAGCAATTAGATTGCTGATTAGCTTAATTTGATTGAGCGATGAGAAATTGATCAAGTCAAACTGAATTTGATTCAATTAAGTTTGACCTGATCAGATCATGTGATGATCTAATTGCTATAGGAGATTCGACCCTGATATTAGGGGATGGATCTAATTAATTTCTAATTTGATTAGAAGTTTATTAGTTTGGATTAAGCCTAATTTGGTTGGATTTAACCTAGTCTAATTGGATCCAGATAAATTGGTTTGGATGAAACCAATTTGGACCAAGTCAAATGGTTTTTGATTTTTGAATCAAATCTCCCTATGCCATGGTACTTTGACCTCTTCTTTTTTTTCCATGCACATTGTGAATGTGCATGAGATTTCTCCACGCCAGAAGAGAGTTTGTGCCCTCCATCTTTCTACTTTTGACCTGATCCAAGGGTTGGACCAGTTCAAACTAAGTTGGATTTTGAATTCAACTTGGTTGATTAGAAGTTCAAACCTCCTAACTCTCTGTGCCTTATTCACTCCCTGCGCCATTCTCCTTTTGCCGTACATTTCTATGTAATTTCCTAGAGAGAGGCGCACAAAAGGAGAGTCCTTCTGCATGCTTCTCACCTATGTGGACGTAGAAATGGGATAAGAACCATTTGAATTCAAGTTAAGAGGTTGAAACCTCCTAACCTCCAATCCTTATCCTACCATCTCAGATCGTCCATTGTAAAATGGGATTTTTTTGTAGGTGTGCATTTTAGATGCACGAGAAATTTGAGAGGGGCATGCATGAGGAAGAGAGAGTTTTGTAAGGGATTTCTATGAGATAGAGATCAGAGAGGGGCGATCTCTTTTGGCATGAGGTTTTTCGAAGAGAGTGGAGGGTCAAGATCCTTATGGGAGAGTGCAGAATTCTAGAGTTGGGACTCTAGATTTTGGGTGGAGAGATTAAGTGCTATGAGTGCCAGATCTCCACTGGTTTTCCATCACCACCTCGTCAACCTCCATAGATCATTTTCTGGCCTTTCGAAGTATCTGAAAGATCTAGAAGCGGACCATCAATCAGATCGATGGAGATTGACTGTTGAAGGCTCCGACGAAGAGCTAGCATTCTAGAGAGACTGATCAGGTTTAGGAGCTCTGTGTGGACTCACCATAGAGGTCAGATACATGTATGGCTATAGCATGATGGGAGAGCATCTTTCGATGGATTTGGATTATGGAGTTCATCTACCCGCACATGGCTACTATGTTCTGAACATAGATTGATTAGCAAATGTGATTTGCTAATCGAATGCATTTTATTTTTCTGATTCATATTAACATGTCAAAGATCTTAAGTAGGATTTTATGATTAGATCATAGCATGCATAGAATTAATGTAGATTAATTTTGCTTCTGCTACTATATATTTTGAAAAAGTTTTGAATAGAATGCTCACAACCCTACTAGATTTCCTTCAAATGGTATCAGAAATTAGAAAGATTTAATGTCTAATACAATGATCGTACAGACTGTAGGTTATCCTGCTGTAAGATTTATCTCTTACAGTGGAAAGGTTGTCCTGGTACATTGTGATCTATAATTTTGATCATAAAAATTTTAAATATGATCTAATGAATTTTTATGATATATTTTGAATTGGTTTTAATCTAAATTTTATCATGAATTTATGTTTAGATTAGATCTAAATATGTCATAATTTTTATGTAATATATATAGGTTTAGATTAAACCTAAATAGAATCTTGAGAAGGTTCTGATCATTGGTCGAGCCAACTGTCTTAGGAATCGAGCTAGCTCGACCAGCGTGCCAGCCTAAAATGGCTCTATGGTATTCTGTTTAGGTCGGCTCGGATAGAATCTGAGCCAGCTCGACTAAAAGATGGCCTTCAGGGCTTTTGTTCGAGCTGGCTGTCTCAGGTGATGGGCTAACTCAATGTCTGCTCGGGCTAGCTCGGATAGGATCTGAGCCAACTCGATGGAATGAAAGCTTGCGAGCTTTTGCTCGAGCTGGCTATCTCAGGCAACGAGCTGACTCGACGTCTGCTCGGGCCAACTCGGATGGGAGAGCCAGCTCAACTAAGAAGCTGGCTGAAGCTATTCAATAGCTATTTTTAGGTGTTTTATGTTGTTCCCACGGCTGCTCGGAGCCACAGCCATAGATCTGATCTTTTGCGTGAACCTGGGTGTTAATCCAGCAAACTAAAGAAGATCTAAGAAAGATGAGAGAAGCTAAGATTTTGGCATTAGAACTAAAGAGAAGAGAGAAGAGAGTTAGGAAAAAAAGCTCAATTATATTCCAACCTTATTGTAAAAGTTACAATATCTTGGTTTATGTACCCTAGAGTTTCTATATGAATCCTAATAAATCCCAGTTCAAAAACTCTCCTAGGCTAACCTAATACATAAAAGCACTCACCGAGCTCATGTACACCCATATCTCACATGCTCTCATCCCCTGGATCTAAACCCAATCCATACATGAATTAGCCCCCTTAAGACCTCTTGAACCAGGCCTTAAGACCCCTAGGATAAGTTCCTATCCTAGCCCAAACAAACCCCACACGTAACTCTACCCGCAGATTAAGCTAGCTCAGTCTTAGCACTAAGCCGACTAATTTGAGATCGGGTCGACTTAGTTTTAGACTGAGCCAGTCCAATTTTTGTGACATGCCTGCAGTTCCGATCGTGATCTTCTATCTATCCTGTGCTCTGAGGCTTGGCCAACCCAGTTTTGGACTGAGCTGGCTAACCTACAGAAATCTTCTTTTCTACAGTCTTCAATCTACCGGCTTTGGATCCTCAGTCCATCTTGTGTCCCAAGTTTTTGAAGCTCCAACCAAGCCCCTCAAGGTCCTCAATACCTAAACCTCGAGCCTGTAGAGAGCTACATGCTACTTCCACCCTAGGATAACTCTTTTCTAGCTCTAGGACTGCACCTATTCTAGTCTCCCTAGAGTCCTCACCCTAGCTCCGCTCGTGGCCTCCCAAGGCTGGGGAGCACCACACCACCTACAATCTCCACCTTGGTGCGCCGAAGCCTTGGCACCTGTTAACATCCTCCTACATGATCCCGCTATCCCTACATATCCTGATAGCCCCTCGTGCTCACCTTGCCACTGCCATTCTTCTTTAGCTACTGAGCTCCCTTTGAGGCCTTCGGGATGATCACGAGTCTTTAGCTTGTTCCTCTGCACCACCTTTGGAGTTGTAGATATCCTTCTGCTTGATAGCTGCATCACTTATCCTGGACTTCCCAGGAGATCATGCAATGTCCCTTTACCAGCACTCACCACATATCCTGATGTTCCACCTAACATTGTCCCCTCAGAGCCATGCCTGTCTTCCTGCACAATCCTCTTCACTTGGATCTATATAGCCCCAGCATTGGTGCTGGGATATAGGTCCTCCCTCTGCACCCCTCTGCTCTGAACCCATGTCATAGCTTCCTCCATCCATAAAGCCACCTCTGCCCAGTGCTCCACCTGGAACTGAAGTCCTCCTGATGCTGTAGAAGCCGACTTTGTCTCCAAGTCCCCCGAGGACAACCACCTAACACTGTACTACTAGGCCTGCCATTGTACCTCGAACACCATCCTACCCCTTCGGACTCTTTGCACTCCACAGATCTATCCGAAATGATCTCAAATACACCACACCCTACGGGCTCCTCTAAGACCACCAAGAGCTCATTTGACTCTTCACTATCAGCAATTGAATTAATAAAATCTGAGTTTTCTTTTCCCTTGCACTTCTTCCAAAGTGAACACTCCCGCTTAAAGTGCCCTACTTCTCTGCATTTAAAGCATCTCTTAGAACCCTTGTTGTCCCTCTGTTCGCCCTTCTTCTTTCCTTTCCTATGCTTCTCTAAAACCATAAGACTCTCTTGGAAGACCTCCCTCTTTGTCATCCATTTCCGCTGCTCATTGGACCTGAGCACTGATACGATCTCCTTATACATCAGTGTCTTCTTACCATACAGCAAAGTTGTCACCAACAGATCGAAGCTCCTGAGTAGCGAACACGCAACAATAGACTCTTATCCTCCTCTTCTAAATCAATCCCTATATTGAGCAAGTCCATGCTCATTCGATCGAACCGTTGAATATGCCTCGTAACATCCTCACCCTCCTGCATCTGAAGGCTGTATAGTTGCTTCTTTAGCATCAACTTATTTCACATGTTCTTCCCCATATACAACTACTGCAATCTCGATCATAATTCCTTGGGTGTTCTCTCCTCCAACACATCATACAAAATCTCATCCGCCAAGCAAGCCCTAATCATGGCGCATGTCCTTTTCTCTAAGGACACCCACTCCTTGTCTGTCATCTCCCCTGGCCTATCCTCCAAGGTTGAATCCAGTCTCATCTGAACCAGCAAATCCTCCACCCTTACCATCCACATCGTGAAACCTTTTTTTCATCAAACTTTTCTAATCCTACCTTCAACTTACTATTCTTCATGATCAATCTGAATCAAATAATAGCAAATAGGTAGATTTGAGAAATACCTTGACTAGGGATGGTGGACAATAGCCCCGTGATCTCTTTCTTCCTCATGAAGTCTGGAGAAAGCTTTAGATCTGAATCTCACTGCTGATCTCTGCTGAAAATCGATCTTCTTCCTCCTCCACACTCAATCGAGCTCTGATACCAAATGTAAGAGCACCAACTGGCATCACCTCACTTTGATACCAATTGAAGGAACCATGGTATTGCTCGAACGCCAATCATCCTTAGCATCACAAGCCCCGATACCATATTACAGAAGTCCATGATCTTTAGCACGAACCTGAAGGAACCTATGATGTTCTCTATGGGTAGCAAACCACCAATCCTCCACCTGGATCTATGATGGGGCACCTTCCTCCTTGGGCTTGAGGGAGATACCTCCCCTCTTTAGGACTTCTTCAAGAACCCTAGGGCGGTAACTCTAGAAAGAAGAGAAGAAGAGAGAGTTGAGGGAGAAAAGATCTATATTCCACACCATTCTGAAATCCTAATACAACCTATGTATTTATACATAGCCATTAGGCCTGACCAAAAAACTCCCCGGCTAATTCAATACATGAAAGCACTCACTGAGCCCATATACACCCATGTCTCATATGCTCTCATCCCCTGGATCTAAACCCAATCCATACATGAATTAGGCCCCTTAAGACCTCTTGAACCAAGCCTTAAGATCCCTAGGATAAGTTCCTATCCTAGTCCAAACAAAATCCATGCATAACTCTACCTGCAGACTGAGCTAGCCCAATTTTTGTGCCATGCCTGTGGTCCCGAACAAGACCTTCTGTCTATCCTGTGCTCTGAGACTTAGCCGACCCAGTTTTGGACTAAGCTGACTAACCTACAGAAAACTTCTTTTCTATAGTCTTCAATCTCCCAGCTTTGGTTTCTCGCTCCATCTTATATCCTAGATTTTCGAAGCTCCAACCAAGCCCCTCAAGATTCTCAATACCTGAACCTCGAGCCCGTAAAGAGCTATATGCCACCTCCACTCTAGGATAACTCCTGTCCTAGTCCTAAGACTACATCTATCCTTGTCTCTCCAGAGCCCTATCCTGGCTCCGCCCGTAGACTCCCAAGGCTTGGGAGCACCACACCACCTACATTCTAACCTACAACTAATGCTTGTTTATGAAATAAGCTGATCCATTTTTGAAATGAGTAGACCTATTTGGTGAAACAGTGCTACATTATAAAGAATCTTTCAACACTAAAAATTATTTTTGAAATGCCAAACCCCAATCCATCAGTCTAAAACTTAATTAAAAGAATTAAGTGTTGTTTAGTTAGGTCTAGAATTATGAATTAATGATCTAAGACAATTGGGTTAAAGGGTTAGATGAATTAGGTCTATTAATTGGGTTAGACCTAAGGTTAGTTAAAGAATGGATTAATCTAGAGTAGTTGATCAAATCTAACCAAGTGTTGACTTAGATTAGGTCAAGGACACTCTAGACTCAACTTCAATAGTTATAGTTGAATGAGTTCATGTCTTTAACAAGACTAAGATGGACTTAATTCATGGCTAAGTGGTCTAGCCCAAAATTACTAGGTTGATCTGATTAAACCTAGTTAACCAGTTGATGTCTAAGATAAGTTTGATAGTTTATATCAGTGACTTTTAATTGGGAGCTACTCGCACTGATTTGATCTTTGATGAGTTAATGGCATATCCCTTTCACTGATCTCACTTATCTGACTGACATGGTTGATTAGGATTTGATTTGATCACTTAGTGATTTGAGTTGACCTATATCATTAGAAATCAATTTGATTGATTTTAATTTAGTAAGACTGAATTAGGTGCCCATGGATTGAAATTGATCCTAGTCCTCATCAATTGACTTGGTGAAGTTAGTGGGAGGATTTGACTTGATGAAGTCAGTGAAAGAAATATGGTCCGTGTCCTTTCTATCTCAAATCATAAGTAAATTAAATTTCTAAATTATTAGATCCTTAAAATGATAAGGTTATAGGGATAATCGAGTCATAGCCTCCTATTAAGATGAATAGTAATGAGTCCAATTTTTTGGATGGACATTGGAGGTGCCTTACACCTGGGTTCATCTGAATATTGGAATTACTATCCATCATATGATGATTAGGTTGCACTCTCTTAATAATGATCAGGTTAACCAGAGCTTTTCTCGAATCTGGTTATCATTGGTTTGATGCACCGAAGTCAATCATGTTAATGGTTGGACCTAGCCGACCTTTTCAATGGAGGCCATAGCCTACTGAATTGGATTCTAGGGCAAAACCTAATTACTGAAAATTATTTGAAGGAATAATTGATTGTGAACCTACCTATAGATACATGTGGGTTTGCCAAAGCTTTCCTCGAGCCCGTTTGTAATCTATATGAATTTCGGTACCCACTAAGAAGTTAGTATAATTTTTCGAATTAGAGATAGAGGCTACCAATTCATTTAAAAATAGTGGGAGGACCTTTAGACTAAAGTCCAAGTCTTTAGGGTTAATTATTCAAGTACTAATAAGATTTCATGTTTTTTATTCAGATAAATAGAATGGCTAGTGTAAGTCTGCCCCATTCACTATTGGACAGTGACAAGCATTTAGGACCTATGAATGAGGAGTCAAGTATTAACCATAATCAGGCAGACCTAAAGTGGAATTGTCCTCTTGATCTAAATAGACTAAATAAAAAAAATCAGTAAGTGGTTGCTGATCAAGACTGTTATATGATAACACCTTGTAGTTTTTCCATATGTGATACATCTACCTGGGTATTAGATATTGGAGTCTGATTCATATATACAATTCGTTGCATGGACTTCAAATTGGTAGAAAGTTTGAGGATGGCAATAGATTCCTTAATATTAGGGATAGAAATAATGTTCCAGTCCTAGCATTGAGAACTCTTGAGTTATTTTTCAAAAATAATAATATTGTTTTAAGTGATTGTCACTATTGTCCATCTTTTATGATGAACATAATATATATTAGGCTTTTGCCTCAGGATAGTTATTGTTTATCAATAAAAAAATTATTATGATATCATTATGAATGGTATTATAGTTTTGCAAGGATAATTAAGAAATGGCATTTATTTTTTATCACAGTCTATTAGTATATTGTACACGTGTAATAAACTCTCAAAACTAGATAATGTCACTGATGCTTATCTTTGGCACTATCGGCTAGGTCATATAAACAAGAATAGGATTAATAGGTTAGTCAAGGAACATATCCTTGACATCAATGATTGTGAATCATTGAATACCTATGAGTCCTATCTTCTTGGTAAGATGACCAAATCATCTTTTACTAAAAAGGATGAACGGGCCGTTGATCTTCTGGATCTAGTACATACTGATGTATATGGACCTATGAGCATATATGCTAGAGGTAGGTTCTACTACTTTATTATGTTTACTGATGACCTATCTAGGTATGGGTATGTCTATCTTATGAAGAGTAAATTTGATTCATTTGAAATATTCAAATGATATCGAAATGAGGTAGTAAAATAACTTGGAAAGAGTATTAAAACTCTTCGATCTGATCGAGGAGATGAATACCTTTCCAATGAATTTCTAACATATCTAGAAAAGAATAGGATTCTCTCACAATGGATCCCTCCTAGAACAACACAGCATAATGGTGTATCCGAAAGGAGGAATCGGATTCTATTGGATATGTTGTTCCTATGGCTGCTCGGAGCCACAACCGTAGATCTGATCTCTTGCATCAACCTGGGTGTTAATCCAGCAAACTAAAAAAAATCTAAGAAAGATGAGAGAAGCCAGGGTTACGGCATTGGAACTAGAGAGAAGAGAGTTAGGAAGAAAAGCTCAATTGTATTCCAACCTTATTGTAAAAGTTATAATATCCTAATTTATATACCCTAGAGTTTCCACATGAATCCTAATAAACCCCAGCTCATCTTTCTTAGATCTTCTTTAGTTTGCTGGATTAACACCCAAATTCACACAAGAGATCGGATCTATGGTTGTGGATCGAGCAACCGTAGGAACAATAATTGGTATCAGAGCTTGATTGAGCATAGAGAAGGAAGAAGATCGATTTTCAGTAGAGATCAGTAGCAAGATTTAGATCTAAATACTTTCTCCAAGCTTCGTGAGGAAGAAAGAGATCACAGGACTGCTATCCACCATTCCTAGTTAAGGTATTTCTCAAATCTACCTGTTTATTGTTATTTGATTCAGATTGATTATGGAGAATAGCGGGTTGAAGGTAGGATTAGAAAAGTTTGATGAAAAGAAAAGTTTCACACTATAGAATATAGATCTTTTCTTCCTCAATTCTCTCTTCTTCTCTTCTCTTTAGAGTTGCTGCCCTAGGATTCTTGAAGAAGCTCTAGAGAGAGGGGGTGTCTCCCTCAAACTCAAGGAGGGAGGTGCCCCATCACAGATCCAAGTAGAGGATTGATGGTTTGTTGCCTATAGAGAACATCATAGGTTCCTTCATATCTGTGCTAAAGATCAGGGGCTTTCACAACATGGTATCGGGACTTGTGATGGCAAGGATGATTAGCATTCAAGCGATATCATGGAATAACAATTGATATCAGAGCGAGGTGATGCCAATTGGTGGGCTTACAGGATATGGTTTGGTCCATGATGGAATTTGCGAGTCTGCCAATTTTATTCTGGGGATATGCCTTGAGACTGCTTGTTTTATTTTGAACAACATTTCGAGCAAGTCTGTTGTAAAGACTCCATATGAGATATGGACTAATCGTAAGCCGACACTCGCTCACCTTAGGATTTGGGGGTGTCCGGCTTATGTAAAATATTTATAGCTAGAAAAGCTTGGACCTAAGTCTGATAAATGCTTGTTCATAAGGTACCCCAAGAAAATTAGGAGTTATTACTTCTACCTTGTTGAAGAGCAAAATGTGTTCGTCAGCAATAGGATGGTCTTTTTAGAAAAGAAGTTTCTTATCGAAGGAACAGCTACCTCTAATGTTGAGCTTAGTGAAGTTTGATAGGTAGAAGAACCAACACATTCTAGTGAACCTGCAGAATTGGATTTGATAGGATCAAACCCAGAGCCCGTTGTAGAGGCACCCTTAAGAAGATCCAATAGAGTACCACGTCAATTGGATAGATACTATGATTTCTTGGTCTGAAATGGTAATCCTGTTGAACTTGATAAGAATGGTGAGGATCCGATCACCTACATGGATGCTATGCGAAGGTCTGACTCTGATAAGTGGCTAGAAGCCATGAAGTTCGAAATGAAATCCATGAAGGTCAACAGTGTATGGACACTGGTTGATCTACCTGAAGGGGTAAAACCCACTTGGTGTAAGTAGACTTTCAAAAGAAAAAGAAGCATAGACGAAAAGGTGGAAACCTATAAGGCCCGTCTAGTTGGCAAGGGATATCATTAGCATTTTGCAATTGACTATGACGAGTTGTTTTCTTCAGTGACAATGCTCAAGTCCATTTGGATTATACTTACAATAGTAGCATACCTAGACTATGAGATCTGACAAATAGATATGAAGATGGCTTTCTTTAATGGAGAGCTGAATGAAGAGGTATATATGATACAACCTGAGGGGTTTATATCTATAGACGAGTTTAAGGTGCGCAGACTTCACAGATCTATCTAAGGATTGAAGCAGGCATTTTGGAGTGGGAACATGCATTTTAATAAAGTGATCAGAATGTATGACTTCATTAAGAGCGAAGAGGAACCCTGCATGTATAAGTCGGCTAATGGTTCTATAGTTGTGTTTCTTGTACTGTATGTAGATGATATTTTCTTAATTGAAAATAACATCCCTGCATTATAGGAAATAAAGGTTTGGCTATCATTGCAATTCTCCATGAAGGACTTGGGAGAAGCTTCCTACACTCTAGGGATGAAGATCTATAGGGATAGATCTAAAAGATTGCTTGGATTGTCCTAGTCCACGGACATTAATACCATGCTGAAGAGATTCAACATGGAGAATTCTAAGAAGGGCTATCTCCCGATAGACCATGGAATTTCTCTCTCGAAGAGGAATTATCCGACAACTCCTCAAGAGAGAGAGCGTATGAGTAGAATACTATATGCTTCAACAGTGGATTCTATTATATACGCCATGATGTATACGAGACCAGACGTGGCATACTCACTAGGGGTAGTAGGTAGATACTAATTGGATCCAGGTGAGAATCATTGGAAAGTTACAAAGACAATCCTAAAGTATTTAAGAAATACCAAGGACTAGTGGCTCATCTATTGACATACTGACTTAAAACTTATAGGATACACTGATTCCAACTTTCAGTCAGATCATGATGACAGTAAGAGTGTCAGGTTATGTGTTTATTCTGAACAGCTGGAAGAATTCTAAGCAGCATACTGTGGCTGATTCTATGTGTGAGATGGAGTATATCGCGGCATCTAATGCTGCGAAAAAAGCTGTATGGCGTAGAAGTTCATCGACGAGCTGGGAGTGATATCTTTCTTGGATGGTCCAGTTCTGCTTTACTATGACAGCACTGGAGCCATAACTCAAGCAAAAAAGTTGAAGGCACATCAGTGCACCAAACACATTCTACATCGCTACCATCTTGTATGAGAAATCATAGAGCGAGATGATGTTGAGCTTCAAAAGATCAACAAGAAGAAGAATGAGACCGACCCATTTACTAAAGCACTCAAAATCAAAAAAGTTTGATAATCATAAATGGAAGATGGGTATTCGATACTATTCTGAGTGGCTTTAGTCTAAGTGGGAGTTGTTGAAAAATGTATCCTAAAGCCAATCATCTAGGTTATAGATGGTTGAGCTAAATATAATTTATAGTTGAATTTTAATTGAATAAAATTATTATTTTGATAATTTCATCACTTGGTGCATCTTCCTATAATGAACTCTCTATGACGAAGTCCATAGGACTATTTAGACCCGACAAAGGAGGATTTGTCATTTAGTCCTTAAACTGATCGCGATCAAATGATTCGTTGTTACCTAGGACAACAATGTTAATCAAGAGTAGTTCATTGTGTACCATAAGTGTTGATTGTCCTCTTAACCAAGAAGCATGGTGATGCTATTATGGCATGCAGGTAAAATGCAGGGGTATATTTTACTGATCGTGATCCAACTGTAGAGCTCTCTTCTACCAAGATTGCTAGTGAAGGATATAGGTATATGTGTCCCTTAGATCTGAGATCACATAGTGATTTGCAAGCAACTCATTATACTTAAGTACCGAACTACCTGAATTTCTAATTCAGTGACGGAAGGCTATAGGGTGCAGTCAAGTACTTGGCTTGCCAATGCATGAGTCAAGATGGGATTGACCCCTCCAAGTGTTAGAGCAAGTGCATCGCTATATTTTAATTTAGCAAATCCTCAGTCAGGATAGTCCATATGATGGATGCTAAATTTTAAAATACAATGTGGATGAATTTTTAAGGTTGGCAGTTAACCCTAGATCATCTTATAAGCATCGTGGTCAAGGGGATGAATTATACGGTAACCATATGCCACTGGTTCATCAATGTTGCATTGCGACTATTCGATCTATTCAGATGTTGGGTACCATTGCTAGATGATCACATCGATTGGTATAGAAAATTAGTTCTTATGCTACTAGCTTAGGATTTGAACTTATGGGGTCACATATAATAGGAGTTTCCTACCTGATCTGATGGCTAATCATGACTGGATGTCCCACTAGATTGAAACTTAATTATTATTGAAGGATTAATTAGCAATTAGATTACTGATTAGCTTAATTTGATTAAGAGATGAGGAATTGATCATGTTAAATTGAATTTGATTCAATTAAGTTTGACTTGATCAAATCATGTGATGATCTAATCGCTATGGAAGATTTGATCCTGATATGATCAGGGGATGGACCTAATTAATTTCTAATTTGATTAGAAGTTTATTGATTTGGATTTAGCCTAATTTGATTGGGTTTAATCTGATCTAATTAGGTCTAGATAAATTGGTTTGGATGAAACCAATTTGGACCAAGTCAAATGATTTTTAATTTTTGAATCAAATCTCCTTGCGCCATGGTACATTGACTCGTTCTTTTTCTCTATGCACATTATGAATGTGCATGGGATTTCTCCATGCCAGAAGAGAGTTTGTGCCCTCCATCTTTCTACTTTTGACCTGGTCCAAGGGTTAGACCAGTTCAAACTAAGTTGAACTTTGAATTCAACTTGGTTGATTAGAAGTTCAAACCTCCTAAGTCCCTGCAACTTATTCACTCCCTGTGCCATTCTCCTTTTATCGCATATTTTTGTGTGATTTCTTAGAGAGAGGTGCATAGATGGAGAGTCCTTCTGTGTGCTTCTCACTTATGTGGGTGCAAGAATGGGATAAGAAGCATATGAATTCAAGTTAAGAGGTTGAAACCTCCTAACCTCCAATCCTTATCCTACCATCTCAGGTCGCCCATTTTAAAATGGTATTTTTTTGTGGGCATGCATTTTAGATGTGCGAGAAATCTAAGAGGGGTATGCATGAGGAAGAGAGAGTTTTGTGAGGGATTTCTATGAGATAAAAATCAGAGAGGGGCAATCTTTTTTGGCATGAGGTTTTTCGAAGAGAGAAGAGGGTCAAGATCCTTATGGGTGAGTGCAAAATCCTAGAGTTGGGACTCTAGATTTTTGATGGAGAGATTGAGCACTATGAGTGCCAGATCTCAACCAATTTTCCATCACCATCTTGTCAACCACCATAGATTATTTTCTAGCCTTTTGGAGCATTTAGGAGATCTAGAAGCCAACTATCGATCTGATCGACGGAGATTGGCTATCGAAGGCCCCGGTGAGGGAATAGCACTCCAGAAAGGCTGATTAGGATCAGGGACTTTGTGTGGACTCACCATAGAGGCCGGACATGTGTGTGGCTATAGCATAATGGGAGAGCATCTTTTGGTGGATTCGGATTGCAGAGTTCATCTATCCATGCATAGGTACTATGTTTTGAACATAGATTGATCAGCAAATATGATTTGCTAATCAAATATATTTTATTTTTCTGAATCATATTAACATATCAAAGATCCTGAGTAGGATTTTATGATTAGATCATAGCGTACATAGAATTAATATAGATTAATTTTGCTTTCGCTACTATATATTTCAAAAAAAATTTGAATAGCATGCTCACAACCATGCTAAGTTTTCTTCACTACAAGACTGCATCGATGAGTCCCTGATCGTGTGATGATCAACTTCCTACCAAAGATTGGATCAAAGGTGCATCCTTGAAGTTTCATATCAAGATCAAATCTAGAAGGAGAAGACTTTCAAATCTAACCTAGGTCGACGCTAGTAGAGTTGGGTACGTGTGCAGCTATAATTGGAACCTCCATCAACATTCGAATCATTGCTATGAGTCAACTGTTCACCCAAATTAAGTGATATTTGATATCATAATTTTTATTTTTATTCTAGATCAGTCTAATCAGATCTAAGAACTCTCAGATCTAATCAGATCAGGTATAAAAAATTTTAAAATTTTACTATACAATCTAATCCGATTAGGCCGATCCTGCAGCAGTTTTTACTTCAGATCCTTCCACTAAATTCACTATCTCCTTTGGGAATTGGTGATCCTTCTCAAAAATTTGTAGCAATCTGAACAAACCATGGTAGTTCACTACAGGCTTTGTAATTCTGTAATGACCGAGAAAAGGAAGATATGACTTTGGCAATGAATTCAGTATCACATCTTTCCCAAGCTGTTCTTACAAGAAAAATCTAAGCTTGCTCAAGCGCTTGATTATCTCGATCATGTACAATACATGATCTATGACTAATGCCCCCTCCATCCTGGCATTGAAGATGGCATAACTAGTCTTGTGCCTCTTAACATCATCTAGAGTGCCAAAAAATTTTTACAACATTTGCAATATATCCTCAAGCTGAGCATCCTCAAATTTATGGCCAAATTCATCGCTCATGGCCACCCACATAATGCAGCAAATAGTGATTTGATCATTAAGCCACTTCTAAAAAATGTCTCTAATCGTACCATGCAAGTTCATTACAGGGTCCTCAAGTGCTTGATCCTTTATCATAAAAAGAATTTGCTCATGCTCCAAGAAAATCTTGAGCTTTCGATACCAGTAATTGAAATTAAGTTCCAACAATTTTTTATTATCTAATAATGATCTTAAAGACAAAAAAATGGCTATATCTAAAAAAAAAATCAAGAACCTTATTAGTATATGTATCATTTAATCCTAAAGACATAGACTTTAGTCTAAAGGTTCTTTCACTATTTTATATAAATTAGTAGCCTCTACTTTCAATTCGAAGAATTGCATTAATTCTTTAGCGAGTTCTAAAATTCACACTGACTACACACAAGCCTAACTTTGGCCGGCCCACCCATGTACATCAGTAGGTAAATTCTCAATCAATTATTTCTCCAAACAACTTCTAGTAATTTTTTTTGCCCTAAAAGCCTTTTTAGTTGACTTTGATCTTCTCTGTAAGGTCTGATTAGGTCCAACCATTAACATGATCAACTAAGAGCATCTAACAAACAAATGATCAGGCCCAACTTTGGCTGGCCAACCCAATCATCCATCGAAGAGAGCTACTAAGTTATCATATTATGAATGATAATTCTAATAGTAGATGAGCACCAGGTCTTTGGACCTCCAATAATCATCAAACTAATGGACTCATTATCATCCAACTTAATAGAAGGCTATGATCTTGTTATCCCCATAATAATTTTATTTTATGGATCTAATAATTTAAGAGATTTGATTATATGTTAAAAAAAGAAGAAAGAAGATCAACTAGATTCAATAATCCTCCCACTGACTTTACCAAGTCTTAAAGAGGATTTATTTAGTTGATTGGCACTTGGATCAGTCACACTGATCAACCTTAGTAACATGGGTCAACTTGAATTTATTAAGTGATCTAAATAAAATACAATATATCAGAATGGCCAGATAAATGAGATCGGTGGAAGGGATATGCCATTAACCCATTAAAGACTCATAGTGCAAGTAGCTCCTAATTAAAAACTATTGGTCTAAATTGCCAAACTTACCTTAGACACCATCTGATTAATTAGTTTTGATTTGTTCCACCTAATAATTTGGGCTAGGTCACTGAGCCACAATCAAGATCCATTTGGTAAAAATATGGATTTGATCAACTACAACTATTAAGAATTGATCTAATCTTAATTAACTATTAATTAGATTTGATCAATTACTTAATCTATCATCTATATGATTTCTATCCCTAGGTCTAACCCAGTTAATAGATCCTGATCTGAGCTAATCCCATAATCCCAAGGTTCATGAACATGGCCTTTAGATCTTTGATTCTCCAATCTAGATCTCTTGATTTCATAAAATAATTTTTAATTAAGTTTATAAGCTTTGAAATGATTTTAATTTTGTAAAATCTTTTTACATTAATTTAAAATTAAAACATTCAATTCTGAATCTTGAGTAGGCTCGGATCATATCCGAGCTAGCTCGCTCAGGCATGCCAGAAAATCGAGTAGCCATGCCAGATCCTTAGGCTCGCTTGGATCATATTCGAGCTAGCCTGCTTAGGAATCAAGTCGGCTCGATTCACACTCAAGCCGGCTCACTCAGGTATGTCAGCAACTATTGTAGAGTTTTAATTCTAAATATTTTCACATAAACTAAAATAAAATCAATCATAAAATCTTTTTAGATCTTATCTACACTTATTTATGATTCTATATTTTATTTTCAATGATAAAAATAATTTTAATCATTAAGATTAGATATATTACTTTTCAAACATTTGTATCTCACATAATAAATCCTAGGATTTTAAAAATCTAGGATTTTGTAGAATAATAAGTTTTTCCTTTCGCTTTCTTTATCAAGAGATATAGTCACATGACATCCCTATATGCCATAAGAGCACTTTATCAAATGGAAAGAGATGGACTTTAAACCATACTTGCTCTTATGATTGGACGGTTTGGTGACCAACCCAATCAAAGTACTTGCTACTTAGATGATCTAATCTATCAAAATATATTTGATCAAAATCAAATCTAAGCATACATATTATTTAGATCTAATCTAAACAATAAGAAATTAGATCTAAATCACATACAAAATCATGT
Organism: Cocos nucifera; assembly: GCA_006176705.1. NCBI lineage: Eukaryota > Viridiplantae > Streptophyta > Magnoliopsida > Arecales > Arecaceae > Cocos > Cocos nucifera. Next base: position 113,848 of record QRFJ01005196.1, read on the forward strand.
TATGAAATCTTGCTTTGAAACCAATTATTGAAAAATAAGATAGTTCCATTCATACAATTTTAAAATTTTATAGTGGAATAGGCTAGATTAAATAATTTAATCTAGATTACATGAAAGAGATCAAATCTAAACTACCTTACCTAGGACCTTTAACATATTTTATGATGCATATAGATTTGAAAAAATATAATCTTGCATCAACCCAATGGATGACCAAGATCAAGTCTAACCATTAGAACAGATCTAGTTTTAATCTAATGAATTTAGAACCCATTACCTTTGCGCGGGTTGATGAACACCGCTATTGATCTTGAAGATCCAAGATTCTTGAGAGTTGCTCACTACCGCATAGGATGTTCAGCCTCTATGAATCATCCACTTGAAGCTCCAATCTAATCCACCTTCCCAAAAGTCCTAGCTTGCGGGAAAGCTCCTTTATGTCTGATTCTTCTTCTTCTTCTTCAAAATCTTTGAACACCTTCATATTTGAAGAAGAACTTCAAGGAGGATTTGGTGGAAGAAGAAGAGGGAGGAGAACACACTTCTCTCTTTGATTTTTCCTTATAAGAAAACCTAGATCAGGTCTAGGTCTTCCTCTCCCCCAAAGTGGAACTAGTTTTCTTTGAAACTCATGCCAAGGGAGAAGACCACCCAAGCCTCATGCCCAAAACCTTAGAACCCTTCTTTGGTCACCTAAAGCTTAAAGAATAATGTCTCCCACATCCAAAAGGCCCCTTATATGGAGAAGAGGATAGGGTTGATGAGTCATGGATTGGTTTGAATCAAATTCAAAATATGACTCATCCCTATCTCAAATAGAATTTAGATTAAATCTGAATTCCATCTATTTCTCATCCAAGGGCTGTTAGAGTGGGCAACAATCAGGGCTTAGGTGTGTAAATTCTTCATGCAAAAACACTTTTGCATTGAGAAGAGATGGTGCACAAGACTAGGTGGCACAGGGTGTAGTCTAATCCAATTGGACTCTAAGTTTTAGTTATTTGGTTCCAACCAAATTAGACCCAAATAAACCATAGTGAACCTAATCTAATTAGGATGCTAATAGATTCAATTAATCTTAACTAATTGAGTCAAAGATCTAATCAAATTAGAAAACATCCATCTTTGGCGATTAGATCATCCCATAACCTAATCAGGTCAAACCAAATTGAATCCAATTCAATTTGATTTGATCCAAACCTTGTTATTCAATCAAATTAAACTTATTAGCAATCCAATTGCTAACTAATATTTCTATGATTCACTAACCCTTAGTGAATTAATTCATTACAACTTTTATACTAGGTTAATTATCAATCGAATTGATAATTAAATCCACAAACGATTCTTAATTATTTATCAGCCACATGATCAATCAGAAACCTTTTTTTGAATGTAACACCATAGGTTTGAACTCAAGCCATTAGCATAGGAGCAACTTTTTTTACCAATCGAAATAACCATCTAGCAATGGTACCCCACATCTGGATAGGTCGAATGTATGCTAAGCAACATCCAAGAACCTAAAGACATATGCTTACCGTATAATTCATCCTTTTGACCTCAAGTGCTTAGGAAAACTTAGGATTTAACTTTCAACCCTAAATGAGTCATCTACATTGTAAATCAATCGTTCATATCCATCATATGGATTAACCGAGCCTAGGTCTTGCTAAATTGAAATACAGTGATGCACTATCTCTAGTTTTACTTGGAGGGGTTAATTCCATCTTAACTCATGCACCGATTTGACAAGTACTTGATTGTACCTAGAAACCTTCTATTGATCCTCTAATTGATTTTGATGATTCCAAAATATTGAGTATAAATGATACTAATCATATATTTCAAGAATATATGTAGATCTTTTTAGATATTAAATTTGAAGAAATAATTCATTGAAAAGATCTTCTTAAGTTACACTAAGTCAAGAAATTTAAAAAAAAAAATTTTAGGTCTCAGACTAAGTGGAGTCGATCCCAGAGCAAAAGGAGCTGACCCCTTCACTAAAATAGGGTTAAAAATAAAGAATTTCATATTTCAAGATGAAAGAAGTCGACCCTAGGATGAGAGGAGTCGATCCCAACTTGTTGGCATGCTTCTGGCATATTATTTTTGTATGGCCTCACAAAAAGGTCAACCCATGGATCGATTCCTGGTGAAAGGGTCGACCCATGGGTTGACCTCTATTGCATAGAAATTGAAAATAGAAAGCTAAATTTTTTGAGTGCAGTCCAAGTGTCGATCCTAAAGCAAAAAGTATCGATCTCAAATCAAAAAGTGTCGACCCCAATGTTGGGATAAGCATAATGGCTAGTTTTCTACAGCTTTTAAAGTGGCCATTTCTCCACTCCAATGGCTAATTCAAGGCTTCCAACAGCTAGAATTGATCCTCCAGCCATCACCAAGAGTATAAAAAGCTAAAGAAATATTTAAAAAGTAAGCTATATTAAGAGATTTTAAAGTAAAATTATTTTGGATTTAAGAGATTCTCATTACACATCAAAAAAAAGAGAAAAAACAAAGGAATGAAGCTTTGATTTTAGAGGGCATTCAAGAGTTATCTTCCACAATATCTCAAGCAACATCTCAATATCATTTGAAGAGAAGTGAAGCTTCAAAAGAGTACATATTCAGCTATTTCTTTGAGTTTCAAAAGAGTTCTTTTTTATTTTTATTTTTGTACTAAAATTTATATCTTATATTTTTATTTCTTTACAAGTTTCTTTAGGAGAAAGAAACTTGATATTTAGGCCCATTCAAGCCTAGAATTGGACTGTATAGATTTTGATTGGTGAGTCTGAAAAACCAACTAGTTTGTTTGTGAACCCATAAAACTAACAAATATAAGATTTTAGTTGGTGCACCTATGAAAATCAACTAAATTTATTTATGAGCCTCAGAAAATAAATATACTACAATCAAGGAAGAATTATAATGGAATTTTCAAGAAAAACTTGGAGAGTAGATGTAGGAGTGGGTTACTCTGAACTACTATAAATTTTGTGTATTTGTATTATGACTTCTTTGCTTACATTACTTGCTTATAATTCTTGCTTACCTTAATTTTTAATTCTTATTTAGTAATATGTATATTTTAATCTCACTGCTATAAATTACTTTCGCCATATAATCTCCTAAGTTGATTTAAGTGGAAACACATAATTGACTTAGAGTTTAATTTGATCAAAATTTTATAAAAATCTAATTCACGCCCCCCTCTGTTGGATTGCTATCTCTGAGCAATAAGTGGTATCAGAGCAAGTGCTCTACTATTAGTTGTTGATCTAACAATCAAGAGCTAAAAATCTTGGCAATCTAAAATATAATCATTTTTTAATGAAGGCCATTCCATAGATAGACCTTCACTTTTTAATGGCTCAAATTTTATCTATTGAAAAGCTAGGATAAAAATATTCATATAAGCACATGACTATAATTTATGAAAAATTATTATTGATGGCTCATACACCCATAATGCATTGATCAAGCATAATAAGAAAATGGCCCAACTTAATACTAAGAACATGAATATACTTTATTGCTCTTTATATATTAATAAGTTTAATGAAATTTCTTCATATATTTTAGCAAATCAAATACGAAAAAAATTGAAAACTACTTTTGAGGGAGCAAATCAAAAAAATATTAAGTTTCTAAGAAGAAAAGAAAGCTCATCCCAACTCATGCCTCATGGTGTATGAGGATGAAAAAAAGAAGAAAAGGAAGAAATAAAAGAAAAAAAAAGCATTGATTAAGGGGGATGATGCATGCTAATCTATCGCTATGGCAAGTGCACCAGTCGATTAAGTAATAAAGTATGTGAGTAGAGTATCATCCCTAGAGGATTAGAAATTAAGTACTGAGAAACTCTTTCCTAGACTTTATTTAGAGAATCAATATATAAGAAATAAAATAATAAAAAAATAAAAAATAATTAATAAATTGCAAGAAGATAGAGAGGGTATAATTATTAAGTTTGAATTCAAAAGCAATAGATTACTAAGGCAATTAGTTCACCAACTCAGTCAAAATAATATTTAGTAATCATATAAATTTGGTTAATTTTATTTCATGTAATGGTGGAGTCTCCTAGGATATTCACTATCGTTTGGTCCAGGCATAACAAAACTATCAATATTTATTAACTATCCTTTGGTCCAGCCATAATTTAAATAAATATTGATGCCTTAAGTTTTATAAAATCCTCTAATTAAAATACGCTGTGTCCAAAGCGCACTAAAATTTTTGCATGCATATGAATCTTAATTTGATTCAAAATGCAACGTATATAAATCAAGAAGCAATAATATAGATGTACTTAGTTCGTATCATCTATGTCCATTAAATTAATTAGAAGATGGCCAGTAATCTAAAAGCATTAAGTATAGATTTACATACTCCTCCTCATGAACAAAATAATACTAAAGTCCAATTATACTGAATATTGCATCAAAAGAATGGCTACACCTTAGCCTTGGTAAAAGAAATTTAATTCATGGTAAAAGAAACAAAAATAGCAAATAAAATAAAAATCATGAGAAAATTTAAAAAAATAATTGCTTGTTTCTGAAATTGATCGTCCATTGCTCTTGGCGTGAAGAAGATCTGATGAAGAAGAGTCACTAGAAGGTGTGTTGATCATCGGAAGATAAACCATGAAGAAAGAAGGAAGAAACAAAAGAAAAGAAAGAAAGAAAAAGAAAAAGAAAAAGAAAACTCTCCCTTCTCTTCGCTAAATTTCCAGCTCTCTATCTCTCTTAAAACTATTCTCTCCTCTCTTCTTTAAAAAAAATTCTATTCTATCGCTCTCTGCTTTTCTTCTTGGCAGCAAGCTTTAAATAGCCTGAGAGTCTTTTGCCCATGAGAAATCCTGAAGTAGTTAGGTTTAAAATTCCTAAAATAACTTTAAAATTCCAAAAATCACTGAAAACCACTTTAAAATTTCCAAATCCAGTCGAAATTAATAACAGCCATTGGATCTTCTCTGATCTACAAATCTAGGCCATCCATTAGCATCTAAAAGGCTTCAGATGTTTAAATAAAATAGAAAATTGCCACTATCATTGGATCCTGATCAGGAGCCAGATCTGTCATCCGTCAGCACCTCCTTCTCAACCATCAGATCAAAGTCGTAGTGCTGCCAACCTTGGATTGGGCCTTCATCCTGGGTAGATCGATCGTGAGCTAGATCTTTAGTAGACCACACCAACATCCACCAATCAAAGCATGCGGCTCCTTATGAATTTCCATATTTGCCCTCGCCCGCATTACTGTTCTAGCTCATGAACAGACATGATATTTCTGACATCATGCTGACATCGGCTGGGCCGGACAGTCTGCGGTTGGTTTATTGCGGTCAAGCTAGGCTAGCTGTGCTGATTTTTTGAACCGATTTGGTTCGAACCGGCCAGCCTTAAATAATATTTTTTAAAAGAAACTTCTTTGAAAATTGATATTCGGCTCATTTGAAGTCCATTTTGCTTGAAATTTATTTTTTTTGAACTAAAAAATTAAGATCTTTATATTGGTAGCCTTCTTTCCTATATAAGATCAATAAAAATATTATTTTTTTATAAATAAAATAAATTATTTAATAATTTAATACTTTTATTAATATATTTATATCACTTATCAGGGGAGCAAAGCAAAGAAGAAATGACAGTGAAAAAAAGAATTATAAATTCTTGCCTCATGGCTAATGATGATGAGAAAAATCTTAAGAATTCTTTCAATTTTACTTTTAATAAGTTGTTTGAAGTCTTCAATGATTTAATGGATAAATTTAAAAAAATTGAGATTCAAAAATAAAGAACTTAAAATATCAAATCTTCTTTTAGCTAATAAAAAGAGTAAATTATTGATTGAAAATGAAGATATTTGAAAGAAAAGAATGCTTTGGCTAAAGAAAAAAAATGCTTCTTAAATCTAAAAAAATTTTGATTGAAAAAGTATTAAACTAAAAATAAAATTTGAAAAATCAAAATTTTTATTGAAGAAAAAAACTTACCGAAAGAAAAAAGTCTCTTTTGGAAGAAAATGCCAATCTAAGAAAAAAGATTGAAAGATTGAATCCTATGCTTAAGAAGTTTACAATTGACTCAAAAACTTCAATCTATTTTAATTAATCAAAAAGCTATTTTTGATAAAGCTGGTGTTGGTGCAGAATTTGGTTGACACCGGATTGAGCTGGAGTCCAGGAAGACGAGGTCGTTGTCGGTAACCTATAAAATAAAGTTTCATCTGGAGTTGATGGTGGTGACTTCGGTAGGACCATCCAACGGTCAAGTTAGCTCTTCTAGTCAATAGAAATGGAGTGCTCAGAGAGGAGTTCGACGGAGTTTTGAAAAGAAAAAAAAAGCTTAGAGAGAACGTATCTGGAGGGTCCCTTTTTATAGATGGAGCTTGTTGTAACTGTCCTGATAAATGATTGTCGTAACCGTTCTAATAAATGCCCATCGTAATCATCCTGATAAATATCAATCATGATTGTCCTTGTTAAATGACAATCATAATTGTCATGATAAATGATGTTGGTAACCATTCAGTAGTGGGATTGCTTGTAGGGGCACGTAAGGACCATTGTCAGGGTCTCTCCCTCCATCTCATCTAAAATGAATGAGGTCTTCGACTTTGCTCACGTTAAGATGAGGTTCTCCTTCTGTTCCTAACACGACCACTTCTGATTGCTTCTTTTCTATCATCATTCAATTTTTGCAATAAGAAATAATAATGTTGAAATGAAGGAGTTTTATTATGAAAAAATTAGTGGTAGTACATCCTCAGATTTTCTGAGTTCCAAGATCGTGGGAGCATTGTTCCTCCAAGCTCCATCAGACGATAAGTTTTCGGCTGGATGACCTCCACCACCTCATACAGACCTTTCCAATTTGGGGCGAGCTTCCCCTGGCTCTGAGGTTGAGAGACGGCTACTCACCAAAGTACTAAGTTCCCCACTCTAAATATTTTACTTCCGACTCTGAAGTTATAGTATCGAGCTACCTTTCATCTATAGGCCACCATCTAAACTGGGCTTTCTCCCTTTTCTCTTCCAGCAGGTCGAGGTTGACTCTGAGGTCCTGTGGGTTGTTCTGCTCGTTGAAGGCCACGATCCATGCTGATGGAAGCTTAAGTTCAATCGAGATGACTGCCTCTATTCCAAAGGCCAAGGCGAATAGTGTTTCTCCAATTGGCAGCCTTTGAGTAGTTCAGTATGCCTAGAGGATGTGGTAGAGTTCATCCACCCAGACCCCTTTGCTTTGTCAAGTCTTATCTTAATACCTTGCAGTAGAGTCTGGTTGGTCACTTTAGCTTCTCCATTTGCCTGTGGGTGAGCTACCGATGTAAAGTGGTGGGAGATGTTTAGGTCTTCGCAGAAGTCGACAAACCTTGTCTCGATGAATTATCGCCCATTATCAGTTATAAGGGTTCGGGGTACACCGAATTGACAGACTATTGATTTTCAGATGAAGTCTTGTACCTTAGCCTAGGTAATTTTGGCTAGAAATTCCGCTTCGACCCATTTGGTGAAGTAGTCGATTGCTACTAGGAGAAACTTCCACTATCCGGATGTTGTCGGAGAAGGGCCAAGTATGTCCATTCTCCACTGTCCAAATGGCCAGGGTGCACTTAGCGGAGTAAGCTTGGAGGTCGACCATCTTTGTATGCTCGCATTCTTTTGACAACGGTCACATTTTCTGACGTACTCCATAGAATCATGGTATAAGGTCGTCCAATAGTACCCTTGTCAAAGTAGTTTTTGCGATAGGAATTTGACTCCTATATGACTTCCACAGATTTCCTCGTGCACTTTTCATAATGCAAAGTCGGATTCTGAAGGTCGGAGACATCTCAATAGTGGCAGCGAATATGACCTTTTATATAACTTGCCCTCGTACAAAACGTACCGGGAGGCTTGATTCTTGAGTTTTTGAGCTTCTTTCGAATCATGAGGAAGGACTCCCTCCTTGAGGTAGGCAACCAACGGATCGATCCAACTCAGCTCGAGTTTTGTCAGCAAAACGATCTACGATTCCTTTGAGCTTGGATACTTTAGGGTCTCAAAAAATACTTCTTTGGGCAGTTTGGCTGAAGCTAAAGTGGCCAACTTAGAGAGAAGGTCGGCTCTTATATTTTCTCCCCTCGGAATTCGTCGAATGCCAAAACAGCTGAAGGATGGAGTCAAGTCCTTTACCTTTTCAAGATATTTCATCATACTTTTCTCTCGCGCTTCGTAGCTGCCACTAACTTAGCCGACCACTAATTGGGAGTCGCTGTAGACTTGAAGTCGATCTACTTTTAATTCTTTTGCTATTTTTAACCCAACGATCAGCACTTCATACTCGATCCCATTATTAGTCGTAGAAAATTTGAAGCGCAACGCATAATCAATGATGACTCCTTCGGGACTGACTAAGACTAACCCCACATCTGCTCCAGTAGAGTTGGATGAACCATCCATGTATAGAGCCCAAAAACCTTCTAAAAGGTTGGTTGTCTCTTCAGGGAGGTTCAGTTGCGACAGTAGAGCGTCGATCTCATTCCACTCAAGCTCGACATCATCAGGAACGGTACATTTCATTACAAAATCTGCTAATATCTAGACTTTGATCGATGGCCAGGGTTGATAATTGATATCGAATTTCGTGAGCTCAATTGTTCATTTTGCAATTCTTCCAGAAGCATCCATTTGCTGAAGGACTGCCTTTATTGGTTGATCCGTGAGGACCATTATTAGTAAGGTCAATTGTAAAAGAAAGGTCAGACTTAAGCGTCCATTCTAAAAGTAAGGTCAGAGCCTCCTGACAGCAATTAGAAGAGAGTAAGCCAATTTTTCTACCTTAGAATACTTGGTCTCTGCATCCCTTAGGACTCAACTTATGTAGTAGATCGGCCACTGTATCTTCGCTTCCTCCTTGACTAGGACTATTGCCAAGGCCGCTGGGAAGATCGCTAAGTACAAGAATAATTGTTCTTCAGATTTGAATTTTGCTAGTAGTGGGGGTGAGCCAAGGTAGTTTTTGAGCTCCTCAAACATCCGTTGGCACTCCATCATCTACCAAAAATTCTTTGATTGCTTGAGAACTTGAAAGAAGGGCATGCATCGCTCGACCGATCTAGAGATGAAGTGATTTAGGAATGCCACTTTTTCAGTCAAGCACTGAGCTTCTTTGATTGTCTTTGGAGCGGTCATCTCTTGAATGGCTCGAATTTTCTTTAGATTTGTTTCAATGCCATGCCTCGACACCATAAACCCCAGAAACTTTCCAAAGGTCACACTAAAGGCACACTTGATCGAATTCAGCTTCATCTTGTGCTTCTTGAGTGCACTGAAGGTCTCTTCAAAATCAGCAAGATGGTTTATAGAAGCTTGGTTTTTGATGAGAATATCATCCACATACACCTCCATATTATGGCCGATCTACTCCTTGAAGATTTTGTTGACCAGGCATTGGTACATTGTCCCAGCATTCTTGAGCCCAAAGAATATAACCCATGTGAGGAGGGACTATGACGGAGCTCTTCAATTCATCGACTCATTTTTAGGAGCCTTTGATCCAGGAGATCTTCACAATTGTTGATCTTCAGGGTTTTCTGATGGAACGGGCATGAAATTTCCCCCTGGGTCGAGTCATGGTCCGAGCATAGGTCTTCCATCCTCAGCTTCCCTTTTTCAGAAATCAAAGACTGAGTAGCCGAGATCGACCATTCTCGAATCGGACCATGAGTCTCCAGAGAAGCTTGTTCTAGTCAAACTAGTACCGAAGCCTATCGATGTATGGCTTGCATTGCATCCACGAGGCCACGAACCTGCTGGACCAATAGGTTGAACTGCTCCATATCCATCATGGCTGCAGGCGGAGTCTGAGTTATTGGAGCTAGAATGACTGTATCTGGATGGGTTCTGACTGCAGACACTGTGGATCGTCGGGTGGAAGCTTTCTTGAGAGGCATTATGTCTGTAAAGAACTCGAGAGAAAGGAGAAAGATTGCTGCTAAGCACTCCTTTAAGATAAGGAATAGGACCCTCCTTCTAGCACTAATTCTATTGGTATAGAATTTGGTTGACGCTGGATTGAGCTGGAGTCGAGGAAGATGAGGTCGCCGTCAATGACCTATAAAATAAAGTCCCATCTGGAGTTGGTGGTGATGACTCCGGTAGGACCTTCCGATGGTCAAGTTAGCTCTTCTGACCAACAAAAATGGAATGCTTAGAGAGGAGTTCGGCAGAGTTTTGAAAAGGAAAAGAAAGCTTAGAGAGAACATATCTAGAGGATCCCTTTTTATAGATGGAGCTTGTTATAACTATCCTGATAAATGATTATCGTAATCATTCTGATAAATGCCCATCGTAATCATCCTGATAAATGCCAATCATGATTGTCCTTGTTAAATGACAATCATAATTATCGTGATAAATGATGTTGGTAATCATTCAGTAGTGGGATCGCCTATAGAAATCTGTCTGAAGGAATAGTCTGGAAGGAGTTCGACTTTCATAGAAATCTGACTGCTGGAGGAGTTCGAAAGGAGTTTGGTTCCATTAGAAGCTCGACTAGAGGAGTCTGGAAGGAGTTTGCTCCCGTAGAAGCCTGACTGGAGGAGTTTGAAAGGAGTTCGACTCCTATAGAAGCCTGACTGCTGGAGGAGTTTGGAAGGAATTTGGCTCCCATAGAAACCCGATTGGAGGAGTCTGGAAGGAGTTCGGCTCCCGTAGAAGTCCGACTGAAGGAGTCTAGAAGGAGTTCAGCTTTCGTAGAAGCTCGACTATAGGAGGAGTCAAAAAAAAATTTGGCTCTTGTAGAAGCCCAACTAGAGGAGTTTGAAAGGAGTTTGACTTTCGTAGAAGCCCGACTGTTGGAGGAGTCTGGAAGAAGTTTGGCTCCCATAGAAGCTCAACTGCTGGAGGAGTCCGGAAGGAGCTCGACTCCCATGAAGCCCAACTGTTGGAGAAGTCTAGAAGGAGTTTGGCTCCTGTAGAAGCCCGACTGGAGGAGTCTAGAAGGAGTTCGGCTTCCATAGAAGCCTGACTACTGAAGGAGTCCAAAAGAAATTTGGCTCCTGTAGAAGCTCGACTGGAGGAGTCTGGATGGAGTTCAGCTCCCATAGAAGCCCGACTGAAGGAGTCTGGAAGGAGTTCAGCCGTTGGAAAAGTTTGGAAGGAGTTTGACTTTCGTAGAAGCTCGATTGTTGGAGGAGTCTGGAAGGAGTTTGACTGCTGAGAAGTTCGGCCGGTTAAAGAGGTTCGGCTGGGGCTCGACCGTTGAGAAGTTTGGCTAGGTTTGACCGTTGGGTAGTTCGGCCACTGAATGAATCCGACTGTTAGGGAGAGAATTTTTGATTAAAGCTCTTCCGTGATTACCAACTGCATTAGGCTAAGCTTCAGACTGAACTTCGACGGGAGCAGAATTTATCCCCAACAGCTAAAATTGACTATAATTCATTAAGAAAATAAAAATTTGTGAATAACATGTTTAGCAAAGCTTATTCTGAAAATCATTCTATAGTTTGCTTTAAATGCAACAAAGTTGATTAGAAAATTTCTGAATGCAATACTAAAAGAACTGGCCAAACTTCTATTAAATAAAGTTGGGTTCTTAAAGGAATTATATATTATAACCCAAGTGGACCCAAGATGGCTTGGGTACCAAAAGTTAGTAAATGATTTTGCAGGTACACTAAGAATCCAATAGAATAAAATAAGAAAATTATTATAGATGGATGCCTTGAAAATAAACTTCAATAGAGGATAATGTTGGTCAAATCTAAATTCTTCTTACATCATACCATCAATGGTTGTTAAAGTTATTTTGATTGAATCTATTGACTTTAATATGATTTCATATTATGTTTACTTAATTGAAATTCTTTTCATATATTAGTAAGATTAGTATAATTGATTGATTTTGATGATTTGAATACTTAGATTTTAAAAGCTTAATGTATTTTTCTCTAAGTATCATGTTATGATATGAATTAAAATTATCTTAAAATTAAGCATGATATAATAGCTTCCCCATATCAATTTTGCAATTGATAAATTTAAATTAAAAGATGCTTAATTAAATATAAATATTTTTAAATTACTAAACATACAAGTAAAATTAAGTTTAAAATTTTCTCATAAAATGCTAAATTATTAAAATTTTATTAAAAATTATATGACCTGAGTATTTGAAGATTAGATATTCAATCATAAAAATCAAGTGCATGATTGATATGCATTATATCCTTGTTTGGTCTTTAAGGATTTGAAAATCCTCTAGCTAAACATAACCCCTATCTAGTTTTTTCCTTGATTTGATCTTATTTAATTGGATTATTGGAACCTTTACCAAATCAATATGAATACCCATCTTGATCATTGATTTGATATCTTTTTTTATCTTAGAAGAGAATTTATTAATGAACATTCATACTTTGTTCCGATTGATTGATTTTAAAAATTGAATTTGAAAAATACTCTTCTTAAATATTAAAGAGAACTTTAGTTTTATTTAATTGGTATCAAATAGCTTATAATTTATCTTATATTTTATTAATTTATCTTTTCACAAGAATAAAAGAATCTTTTTATCTCAAATCTAAGTTTGCACAGTCATAATTTTAATATAATATTTTTTGAGATAAATTATAAATATTTGATATCTTTTTTAAACTCAATGTATAATATTTTTGAGAAAAAAAATATTTTTAAAAAATTAAATAATTTTTTTTATAATTTGCTTTAAATAATATATCTAAATTTTTAATTTTGAAAGAATCTGTATATCTCATATTTGTAAAGTTCAAAGAAATAAATAAAAATTTCTTTTAAATAATATAAATAAATAATTTCTTATAAACTTTCATAATTGGTATCATAATTTATATCAAAAAGTCTATTTTTATCTTGAATTCTATTGCATTACCTTTTGGCAAAAGAAAAGTATGCTATATGTCAAATTTGAAATTTCATGGTCATATTCTTGCTATTATATTATTTGAGATAAATTCTTGTGATATATTTTTGAATGATTTGATTAAATATCAAAGAGAGAGAAATTTTTTCAAGACTATATTATTCAAAACTTCTAAAGTCTAATTTTTTTTAATTAAAATTAAGAAGTATGTTTCCATCTATATTTTTGAAAAAAAGGAAGAAGTCTTTATCTGAATTTAAAAATAAAACCCACATTATATTTTTGCAAAAGTAAGGAAAAGAAAACATTAAAGAAGATGTAATTATTTAAAAATCTAAATTTAAAAGTTAAATTTGGAATGAGTGAAATTTGAAAATTTGAGTTTAAAAGTCAAATTTATATTAATTAAAGGTTAATATGGTATTAATTAAACATGCTTAATTTGAAAGAAAAAGAGAAAGAATAATTTTAAATGTTAAAATCTATTTAGTAATAATTATGAAAAAGAGGGAGAGAAAATATCTTATAATGAACCTTCAGTATGTACTCTTAAAAATAGGAGAAGAGATATTGATTTGATTTGATTAAAAATATTATTAAATTTATGATCTTAAATTTTTAATCAATATCTTATTTTGAGCTTTATTATATTGATTTTAAACTTTCAATCAAATGCCTCATAGTCTTTTTAATTTATACTTTTATGTGTTTATTTAATTTGATTTACTTGATTTAAAGTACTATTAATTTAAAGTAGTATCAGATAAATAAATTATTTTTCAATATTAAAATTTACTTAAAGTGATATCGTTTATATGTTGATTTCATAATTTAATTTGCATGAATATTTTTGAAATTCTTAGAGTTGAATTAAATTAAAAACTCTTCTTACTCCTAAAAATAAATTTTTAAAATTTTTAATGTATAATGTAAGATTTTATAAATTTCTTTCAACTTTGATACTATTTTTTATACTCTTCCAATATATTCCTTTTTAAATTTAATTGACTAAAACTTCTTAAGAAAAGAAAATAAATATTAAAATTTATGTCAATTTTTTTTACATATTGTACTTATTTTATTTAAAAAAACTATATTTTTTGAAAGTAAATTAAAAATCTAAATTTGTAGTATCAAATAGAAATTTGGCATCGAACATGTTAGAAAATATATTCCAAAGTCAATCGTCAGCTTTTGATAGTTATGCTATTTTATAATTATAAATAATTTGTTAATGAATAAAATTTTGTTCGAATATTTTTCATCATAAATCTATGTTTTCTAATGAACTCCATGTTATAATGAAGTCCTTAGGACTATTTAATTTTGATTAAAAGAGGATTTATCGATTAATCCTTAAATTGTTCACCTTCAAATGATATATTGTTAACTAGGATGACAATATTTATCGAGTGTAGATCATTGTGTGCCATATAGATTAATTGTCCTCTTAATCAAGGAGTATGAAGACACTGGTATGGCATACAGATAAGATGTAAGGATATATCATCACAAAATATGACCAACTCTAAAGCATTCTATTATCGAGAATTATTCTGATGGAATATGGATATAAATATCCCTTAGACTTAAGATCATTATGGTGGCTTGCAAGCAACTCACTGTGCTTTATACCAAACTACCTAAATTTTTACTTAGTTAAGGAAGGTTTTTGGGTACAATCATGTACCTATGAAGTCGGTGAGTGATCAAGATAAAGGAAAAATCAGATTTTTCCTACTATAGGATGCATCTGATCGGATCAGATTTACAGCGAAATAATTTTAAAAATTTTTTTATGATTTGATCAGATCTGAGAGTTCTCAGATTTGATTAGATTGATCTAAAATTAGAAGTAAAATAAAAATAAAAATAGTGATAATAGTTATCAGCTGATCGGATAAACTGTTTACTCGTTGTAATGATCTGACGACTGATCCAAGGTTCTGATTGAGCCACACAGCGTCTGACCTCTATCAGTATCCACTCAGATCAGATCTATAAGTCTCCTCCTTTTAGATCTGATCTCCAAAGATCAGATCTGATGCCTTCCCATAGAGCCTTCAAAATGAACTCCAAAGGCTGCGCGTTCGTCTCACGAACACTATCATCTCTTGCTGATCTTAGCACCGATGGAACTTGATCTTTGCTCGCAGGTTGTACCCAACTCTTGGGCATGGAGAAGAGATAGAGGATCAGATGAGGGTGGCATGGATATAAATATTTTGGCAAGACTTCACCATAGAGAAATCGCTATATACAATAGCTTGCACAAGGCCCTATTTATAGACCTAGTCAAGAGTCCCTTCGCATATAACTTTGAACAGGTCAAAGTTTAACATGTAGAAGGACTCCTTAACTGATCTCCATGCCGCACCCTCTAATTCTTCTAATTTTGTTGCATAAAAATCAAAGAAAATGGCATGGAGATGGGAAGATAAACTTTGATTGGCACAAGCAACCTATCTCCCTTAGAGTTTGATCCACATCAAACTTTGACCCAGTCAAAACCCTTTTGAAAGGGGGTCTCCATGTTACCATATGGTCACATGGTCAAAGAGGGGGACGTGGCCCTCTCTCCCTCATGTAAATCCCAAGGAGGCGTGCACCCCTAGATAGTCTCCAGGGGGCACACGCCCTCTCCCTTTCTTTCCTGCATCCGGGTCAACATTTGACCCTTGTCCTTTCCCATCTTATCAGATTATGACAAAACCTTTACAAGTCCCATCCAATGAATTTATGTCAAGTCCTAATCAAGTTAGAATAAGCTTGATCAGACCAAGACTCGGTCCAATCAGATCAAGAAAAATCCATCTAGAATTTTTGGGAGAGGCTTATCTAAATTTCAATTTGAGTCCAATGTGAAATACTAATAGAAACTCCTTTCTATTATTTCACACCATCATGGCCATGGGTTTTAGGACTCGATCTTATGTTCATCATAGGACTACTCTGTTAAATATATGTGCCCTAGAAGCCAGAATTAGCTGACACTTGTAATACACTTCTAGGGGCAAAATTATAATTTTGACTAAAATCAATAAATGGGTTATTTTCTATCACATATGTGTATTTAGTATCTGTGATACATCCTTTGAGTTAATAGCAATGATAATTCATATTTTTAAGAGTTGAAAATTTAAGACATGAATAATCATTATTAACTCATAAATTACTCCCGACCATAGGATCATCACGAGGATGGTGATTGATCCAGAAGGTTGGTGTACAATCGCTTCTCTTTAATAGATAAGTTTTGAGTCTACGGTGTGGAGACACCGAAGCAAGAGTATAGGTACTCGTTAGAGAACGAGGGCACTGAGCGTGACCACCTCGAGTAGTCATTAGGGAGTCTACCTTCTCGTCAATGACTGACTCGATGCTGCAGTAGTGTGTCTGGTTCTTTGACCTGAGGTGCATCGGTAGTTCACCTTGAGGGTGTTATAGTTTGACTACACCATTACTCGATCTCCTAGCCATATGGAATCCTGAGGTGTATGTTGGCTATAGCATGTTCATTGTAGGAACTGGATTGCATCAAGATGGAATCTATCTACCTCGGTGGTAGAGGAGCAGCCCTATGATGATCATGAGAATCAAGTCCAGAAGCCCATGGCCATGGCAGAGTGAAATAATAGAAAGAGTTTCTATTTAGATTTTCACATCGGACTTCGAATCGAATGATTACATCATATGACAGAAACTAGGGTTTGACGAGTTCACCTTAACCCTAATCTGATCGGGGCTCAAGATAGAAGAACTTAATCACACAGGTAGCTGCACCAAGAGGTTCACATTCAGCTCTGATGGGTTGCCACCATATACTGCTAGGTGTCACTGGTGGATTTTGGGAGCAATTAGAATGATTTAGATGATCGATCATTCTAGCTGTTCGAATCAGAAGAGTTCTGATCCATCGAAAGGAGTTTCGATGATGTCGATGATAGAGATCATGACATATCCCATTACCATACAGAACTGAACCTAACTGGGTCACACAAACAAGGGTTTGAATCTGGTGATCATCAATTGAACTGATCTAGTTCAATTGATCTGAATGAGATTCAATTAGGTTCAAGGAAAATCATGCTAGCACTCGATTAACCTAACGTTCTTCTTTTACTATCATAAATAAGTTGTCCTGACTGAGCCAAAAAGAGTTTGTGCTCAATCAGAGGCCTTCATATGGTCTGACTGGAGGTTGTCCAAGTTAGAAAAGGTTGTCTTATTTTGTAAGACATTACCTACCATTTTTGGTCACCTGCCATTTCTTGTTCTTTGACTTTGGTCAAAAGTCTACCTTTGACTGGTCAAATGTTGACCATTGACACTTTGACTTTTGACCATATGTCATGCACCTATTGGAGAGCTGGTGGGGGCCTGTCCCCCTACTAGAACCTGGCAAGAAAGAGGGCGCATGCCACCCTAGGCGTGTGCCCAAGTTGGAGGCGCCTAGGAGTCCTTGTTGGACAAGGACTCCATCTCCTTTTTGGATTCCAATTAGAGTTCTTCTAAGAACCAGCTTTGACTGGTCTTAGGCGCCCTCTAAGGAGGAATCCAGGGGACTCTATTCCCACCAATCAGATTTAGATCTGATTTCACAAAGGGTTGTGATTGGTTGGGAAGAAGAGGAGTTGGATCACGCTTAGTCTATAAATAAGACCCTACGCCCAACTCAGATTCTAATAGAGAAGACAAACCCCACGCCCCAAGGCTGCCTCTTCCCTCTTCCTCCATGCCAAAACCACCTTCTCCCCTTGCTCTCCATGTCCAAAAGGAGTTTTGGACCTTGGTTGGTGCGATCCAGGCAAGAGAAAGGTGATCAAAAGCTAGAAGGCTGCACTACTGCAAAGGATAACTGCTGATCTTCAAAAGGAGTTTTGAAGATCCTCCTGATCAGATCCAGATCTGATTTTTGGAGGCATGATATAGAAGAAGAGGATCTCCAGATCTAGTCTGAGTGGATATCGATAGAGGCCAGGCGCTTGTGTGGCTAGATCCAGAACCTTCCATTGCAAACAGGATCATCAACGGGTAATAGGATTACCCATATCAGGTAAATTAAATTTGATTTAATTTATTCTTATTTTATTTTATTTATTAAAATAATAAGAATCAGATCTGAAACATCCCAGATCTGATATAGCTTAAAGAAAATTTTTTTTGAAATATATCTCTTGATCTGATCAGATCTGAACGAACCTGGACCGAGAAATCAGGATTTTCCTTCATACTCCTCCTTTATTGAGGTTGATAGATCCTATCTTGGTGTGATCCAATTCCTACAATGAACATGCTATAGCCAACATACACCATAGGATTCCGAATGACTAGAAGACTGAGTTATGATGTAGTCAAACTATAACACTCTCAAGGTGAACTGCTAATGCACCTCAGGTCAAAGAACTAGACATATGCTACAGCATCGAGCTAGTCATCGATGAGAAGGTAGGCTCCCTTATGACTACTCGAGATAGTCACGCTCAGTGGCCTCGTTCTCTAACGAGTACCTGTACTCTCACTCCAGTGTCTCCATACTGGAGATCCAAGACTCATCTATCCTAAGAAAGCAATCGTACACCAATCTTCTAGATTGATCATTATCCTCATGATGATCCTACGATCGGAAGTAATTTATGAGTTAATTATGATAACACATGCCTTAAATTCTCAACTCTTGAGAATATGTGTTAAAATGCCTATTAACTCAATGGATGTATCACAAACACTTTGATACACAATGTGATAGAACAAATAACCCTTTAATTAGTTTTAAGTCAAAATTATAAAAATGCCCCTAAAAAGTATTTAACAATTGTCGGCCAATATGGCTTCTAGGATACATATCTAACAAACTCCCACTTAACCTAAAGCTAATTGGCTATAAATCTAAGTTCCATCTACTCGAGATGGGCTTGGATCTTCTACTGGCCGAATGGCTTTGTCAGTGGGTCAATCACATTGTCTGCAGTGTTAACTCTCTTGACCACGACATATCCTTCTCAAGGTAATCGTGGATTAGGTGGAACCATCTTCTTGGAACTCTTCCAACTTACAGTATCACCAGTGCAAAGGAACAAACTTTTAGACGTCGACTTTCGATCATCTTTATCAGACATAAAGTTTGAGTCTGCACAGCCTTGGATCTAGAGTTCATCATGCTAAATCTCTTCAGCATCTTCTCTATGTGAAAGATCCAGCATCCTCTTTAGTCTATCCCTATAGACCTAAAATGAAGGATGCCTTACCTAGGACTTTCAGAGAAAATTTCTTAAATAACCATACTTTGACTTATGTCAGTATGGAAATATCATTCTGAATTAGGAGGATATCATCCACATACAATATGAGGAAGACAACAATGCTCCCACTGATCTTCTTGAACATACTTGATTTCTTCTTATTCTTGATTAAACCAAACAATTTGATTACATCAAGCATTCCAACTCCGAGATACTTACTTGAGTCCATAGATGGATTTTTGTAGCTTACAGACCTTTGTGATCACCATCACTAGATGTGAAACTAAGCGGTTGTTCCATATAGATATCTTCCTCAAGATATCCATTTATGAACTCTATTTTCACATCCATCTGCCATATTTTATGTTTGAAATATACTGCAATGGCAAGCTATTAGATGGATGGCCACTGATGAGAAGATATCCTGATACCCTTTCGCCATTAGCCTAGTCTTGAATATCTCCACATTCTCATCTACACGTGTCATTTCTCTTGAAGATCCATTTATACCCAATAGGTACTATACCTTTAGGTGGATCTATCAAGATCCAGATTTAGTTTGAGTGCATCAAGTCAATCTTTGACTTCATTGCCTCTTACCAATTCTCGAAGTCGATATCTGATATCGTCTCGTCATAGGTTCTGGGATCATCACCACAAATCCATTTTCCATGAGGAATATTTTTTCTATATCCTCTAAAATAATACCTAAGTACCTTCAGGAGGACAGAAAATCCTATTTAACCTACAAGATGGAGGAGGTAGTGAATTGTGGATCGGCTCAAATTAACTAGATTCCTGAGGTTACTTAGCTCGTTGCTCTTTGGAGACTTTCTTCTTGAGCCTAATCTATCTTCCGATGCCATCATTTTGAACAAACTATTTTTAAAAATGGTATGTCAACCCATAATCACATTATGATTTTTTTAAAAGATAGAAGTAATATCCTGATAACTCTTTAGGATATCCAATAAACCAAGCTCTAAGAAACCTAAACTCTAACTTGTTCGCTGCTGGACAACCCCAATTTTGAGATGACTCAGACTTGGCTTCTTACCATGCCATATCTCATATGCAGTGGCAGGAACGATTTTAGATGGAACCCTATTTAGTAATTTGATAGCTGCCATTAAGTTGAGATATTCCACGTGGAGTCCATTATGAGACTATACCATTGTGCTTGTGATAGTCTAAAATTTTTTGACTAAGGTATTCACCTCTTTGATCTGATCGAAGAACCTTAATAGGCTTTTCAGCTTGCTTTTCTACTTCGTGTCTAAATTTCTAAAACTTTTCAATGGCTTCAGACTTGTGTCATACCAAGTACACATATCCTACCGACATAGATTATCAGTAAAGATAATAAAATAGACATAATTATCTCTGACCGATACATCGGATGGGCCGTACATATCTATATGTACCAGGGCAAGTAGGTCTATGGACCTTTCTCATGTCCTACAAAAGGAAGCTCGATCATTTTGCCTTGAAGGCATGATCCATAAATCGGATATGACTCTAAAGTCAATGGACCCATTAGTCTGAATTTCTCTAATTTGTTAATCCTGTCTTCAGCTATATGACCTAGCCTAAGGTGCCATAGGTATCTTTCATTAATACTATCTCTAGATCATTTTAATCCTATGGCATTTACATTTTGCTCGACAGACTCAATGAGGAGCATTCCTTCAGAAGATCCTTCTTCCTGCTTGTTCTTCAGGCTGTCCAGGTACGTAGGCCAGTCCTGCTTTCAATGGCCATGGAAGTTGCAGTGGAAGCACTTTTCCTTCTCCATGGCCTTCTTCTTCGGCTTGCCCTTCTTTTTTCTTCTATTTTCTGCTTCTTCGCAGACTTCTTCTTCTTTCCAAAAGACTTTCTCTTAGAAGGAGTCAGCTCCATAGCCAGAAATGATCCCTTTTAATCCTTCAAAGTTTGCTCAGTAGTAACCAGCATATTTATTAACTCGACCAAGGTGCACTGGAGCTTATTCATATAGAAGTTCATAATGAATTACCCATACGAATCAATCAAGGACTACAAGATCACATCAATCTGTAGTTCCTTGTCCATCAAGACTCTAAGCTTCTCAAGCTCTTTAGGTCTTTGATCATTTGCCAAGCAATAATCTTGGACCAACTGCCCATCATGCATTTGCACCTTAAAAGATCTCTTCGAGACTTGATAATGCGCTGCGCGACTCTAATCACTGAACAACTATTGCAGGTGTGCCAACATTGGGCGAGCAGTCCTAATGTCTTCATGTTGGTGCTGCAATTCATCTGACATTGAGCCCAATATGTGAAACCTTACTTTGTTATGATCATCAAACCACTTCTCATGAAACATTCTCTGATCAATAGTCGGACGGGCTGGCAAAGGGGAGGTCTTGGTCCAATACATAGATCAACTTTTTTGAACCCAAAATAATTTTGAAGTTCTTTAGTCAATCCTTGTAAATTGGTCTGGTCAACTTATGGGTATCTTGGATTCGGGTTAGAAATTTTAATGCAGATATTTTCCTATAAAGAGTCAAAGTTTCTAGTTAGACTTGTAATTTGAATTAACTAATTTGTTTAGAAACTTTATTTTTAAATAAATTAGACTCTCACTATTTTCTCAGATCCCTACATTCCCTTGGTAGAGATGCGAAAATCTCTATGATCATTGATATCTAGTGGATGGTGCGGTCCCACCGATTAGCTCACCACCTCATCTAACAGTTATCGTGATGGGTCAATCGATGAGTGGACAACTCTTGTCCAATATTTTTCTAAACATGGTGCACCCAAACCTGGTCTCTAATTAACAAAGCTCACCATGTCCAAAATATTACTCCACTCCTTAGTTAAGTCAAACCCACCATTTGCATAAATTGGATTTCTGATTGGATCCCTCATCGTATCCAAAATATTGAGCCCAACCCATCCTCCAACCCATAGCATAAATGCCTAATAGACAGATTGCATCTTTCTGATGCAACTGAACCACTGTATCCAGTCGAGAATAATCAACCTCGAGAAGAGCCCATACATCTACAATGGTGGAAGACCTAGGACTTAATATTTTCTTAGAAAGATTTGATTTGATCTCTTAGACTCAACTAGTCATAACATTTATGACTAACCTAGTGGCATGGGTTAGCTCGAAGCATTAGCCACCTCAAACCAGAATCGGGTCGACTCAATCGGCCAGATAAGTGAGATTAGTGGGAGGAATATGCCATTAACTCATCGTGAACACATTCAGATCGAGTAGCTTCCAATTAAAGACCACTGATCCTATTTTCCATACTTACCTTAGACACTGACTTGTCTAATCAGAACTAATCGGATTAGCTTACAATCCATACTTGAACCGCGAAGCTAAATTAGGTTTTAACTTGATCGACCACATATGACTGTGAGTCAACCTTGATCCAAACTTAATTCTATTAGGCTGGTTAAATCTAAGCACTCTTGATCCCACCTAACCAACTCTTGATTCAGTTTGATCAACCGCTAGACCTAATTGAGCTATCCACACCTGAACCCATGATTTATGAAGGTATCTTAGATCTAAAAATTTATAATTTTAGATCTAATTAATTTTATAAACTTGATTCTTAATTAAGTCAAAGGGTTCAATAATAAAATATGCATAAAAATCCTAGGATTTTTGGATCTAGAATTTTGCAGAAAAGTATGTTTTTAATTTTTTATTAAGGGCAAACACGCAGCATCCCTACATGCTATAAGAGCACCCCATCAAATGGAAAGAGAAGGTCTTCAAACCCTTCTTACTCTTATGACTAGACGGCCAAGAAAAATGCCTTAATCAAAAATATGAACTATATTACAAAACAATTAGATCTAAACTATATAACTATTACATGATTTAAGATCTAATCATACATGTTTTGCATATATCTCATGTAACAAATTTAACATTTAAATTTATGTTTCAGATCTGATTACATCTGATGTAATATCTAAAAATAAAATTTTAAATGATCTCATCAAAAAAAAAATTTAATCTAGACTACTCATGGCATAGATCTATGGAACTAGTTTAGACATGTATTGCATAGGTCATATATATTAAATTTTTAAATGCATCTGATGCTTTCAGATCTAATTATATCACATATAATATCTAAAATTTAACTAATCTAATCACATAATATTTAAAAGTTAAATAAATATTTCATAAAACTTTTGATCTAGATTATGATATTAAACTTAGGGATCTAGTCTAGACATATGCTGCCTATATCACATATATCAAAATTTTAAATTAGATATTATATTTCAGATCTGATTATATCTAATGTAGTATCTAAAATTTAAATGATCAAATCATAAAAAATTAAATTAGATCTAATCTAAAATATATTTGAAAACTATCATCGTAAGGAAACATGCAGGGTTTCATGCATAGATTTTAAAACTTTTTCGAAATTAAAGCAGCGGAAGACATATAATATGCATATAATCAAATTATAAAATCCTACATCAAGGATCTATAACATGTCATGATGCAGATATAAATCTAAAAATAAATTAATCATAATTGGTATTAATCAAATCAATACCTAGATCTAGAACAATTCTAGATCTAACCCTAGATCATATCTAGGTTACCAAGAGATCAGATCTCTTACCTTTGCGTAGGTCAAGAATTTTATGGTTAATTTTCATTGTTACTTTTAGAGTCACACATGTATCTAGCCTCTGTAGGTGATCCATACAAATCTGTAACACAGATCGAAAGTTAATTGAATGAAGATCCGCTCGAAGTGCTATCTTCTCATGGATCCCTCCTAATGGTCAATCAAATATATATTCTTTGGATCTCTTGGATACTCCAAGAGATGAAGAATATGAGAAGAAATAAGAAAGAAATCCAACCCTTGGATCTCTCATAAATCAAAAAATAAAAATAAAAAAAAATAAATCCTAAGAGAAGACAAATCTTCTCCTTCAGGACATTAACGATTGATGTCCTAAAAACATCTCTATATTAGGACAAGAAGAGACCTTCTCCTCTACATTTTTTCTATGTTTCTAGATCTAATATCTCTGATTTTTACTCTAAAATATTTTCACAAAAATAAGAGAAAAAGGATTCTCAAAGAAATCCTAAGAGAAGATCTTTCTTGTCTTCTCCTTCTCTCATCAAGACATGATCAAATTATTTCCAAAAAGAAAATCATGTCCTAACAACTTGGAGCACTTATCCCCATGCCCTAATCCTCTCTCTCTCAGATTTTTATCATATAAAAATCATAAAGAATAAACAAGAAGAAAAATATATAAAAGAAAAATAAAGAGAAGACAATCTTCTCTTAACTTGTCTCTTCAAGACATCAACATTTGATGTCTTAGTTGAAGGCTCTTCTCCAAGAATCATGGCACCACAAACCACCCACACCTTCTCCTCCTTTTTTTCTAATTTTTTATGATTCTTCTAAGATTTATCATGTCCTCAAAGGGCCTTGAAAAGTGGCATGGATTAACAACCAAAGACTAGTCTTAGAAGGACACTTGGTGGCGTCCAACTTTTGGATGCCACCCCATCCCTTTCACAATGTGGAAAACCAGTAAAAACATTCCTAAAAGGATGGGAAAAGGGCACACAACAATATGGGAGGCATGGAGTTTATTTCCATAGAGAGAGAGAGATAGAGTTTTAAGTTTTAAGGACTCTATCAAATAGAATCCCATGCATAACTACTTTCCAATTTTGACCAATTCAAAATTTATTCCAAAACCTTCAGATTATGAAGCATGGAAAATCATTCTTAGGCATATAATTAAGTTATGTTAACTTTTGGAAATGAAGTGTGGGTGTGGGCTTTCTTAGGCATAAGAAAAGAGTGAGAGTCCTAGTCCAACTGGGACTCCTCTTGTTTGACTAGGTCAAAATAGGTTTGTATCCAATTTAAATTTTACTTAAATTAGATTAAATGCAACTCAATTAGGGATGATCCTAGTTAAATTAGGAGCTTAATTAAATCATATTTAATTCTAATTTAAATCCTAACTCAATTAGGAATTAGGTGCACTCAAGTCCTAGTCTAACAAGGACTTGTTCTTCCTTGCGATTGGCTTATCCAATAAACCAATTATATTTAATCTAATTAAATTTAAATCAATTTTAATTAAATATAATTCAATTAGACTTGATCTCAGCCTGATTGCTCAATCAAAACGAGCCGATTAGTAATCTAATTGCTGATCGATCCTCCTACAATACTTGCATTTGTCAAACTCCAATCGTATTGATGGATTGACCTTAGAATGATTCTCAATCATCAATTAATCATCTGATCAGGTTATAAGTTCTAATTTGTGTAACCCCATAGGTTCGAACCTAAGCCAGTAGCATAGAAATCAATTTTTGTACCAATCAAAGTTACCATCTAGCAATGGTTCTCGACGTCCGAATAGGTCGAATGTATGCAAAGCAACATTCTTAGAACCTTGGCCCATGGTTACCATATAATTCATCCCTATGATCAACAATGCTCAAGACAACTTCGAGTATGCTATCAAACACTCATACAAGTCATCACTATTGTGTTTCAAAATTTTGCAAATCCTGTGACACCTTACGAGGATTACACAAGACTAGGTTTTTCTAAATTGAAATACAGCAAGTCATTCTCTTCCTGAAGTTAATCAGGAGTGGTCAATCTCATCTGACTCATACTCTAACTTTACAAGTACTTGACTGTACCTAAAAATCTTTCGAACCTATGTTAGAAATACAGACAGTCTGGCACCAAAGTACAGTGAGTTGCTTGCAAGTCACTGTGGTGATCTTAAGTCGGAGAGAAACTTATACCCATGGCCTTAGCTAGCTACTCTTGATAGTAGAGTGCTACGTGGATCACGTTCAGTATATATGTACTTCTACATCTCACCTAAATGCCATACCAGTGTCTCCACGCCACTTGGTTACGAGAACAACCAACGTATATGGCATACAGCGACCTACGCTCGATAAGTTATCATCCTTGTTAATAACTTATTATTTGATTATGAATAATTTAAGAACCATCTGATAAATCCTCCTTTATCAATTGATTGTGATTCTAAGGATTTCATCATAATTTAGGAGTTCATTTAAGAAAGATAGAACTTTTATGATGAATCAGCCAAATAACTATTATTATTAGATAATTCATATACTAATTTTAATCATCTACCACTTAGATGATTGGCTTTATGACACATTTTCCAACAACTCTTACTTGAACTAAGGCCAATCAGAATGATATGAAATATCCTATCTTCCACTTGAGTTCATAGAATTCCTTAGTTCTGAGGCCTTAGCAAATGGGTCAGTTAAGTTCTCCTTTTACATCAATCTTCCAAAGATCGACGTCACTCAGATCTAAAATCTAAGGTGAAAATGATGCAGAATATGCTGGTCCTTGGGTTCTTTAGCCTGAGCTATGGCTCCAGTTCTTCGATAGGACTAAACCATTGGAAGAGGGTGCCACTCCCAACCTGCTAATAACCTCAACAACTATGCAGCTTACATGGCAGCATCATATGCCATGATATACTCTACATCACTAACTGAATAGGCTAAAGTATACTACTTGGAACCTTTCTAGCAAATTGCTCCTACAATTAGGGTATGATCCGACATTCTCTTATTGTCATCTTGTTTTGACTGATATTAAAATATCTATATATTTTAAGTCAGTACTTCCATATTTGAGTCACTGAATCTTAGTATTTTCTAAATACTTAAGGATTGTCTATACAACCTTTTAGTGGCTCTCACTTGGATCAGACTGGTATCTGCACACTACCTCTAGTGAGTATATCATGTCTGATCTCGTATATGGAGAAATAAGATGATAGCTAAACCTTTATTTCTTGCAATGCTAGAATGCCACTCTTAATTAAGAAAATTTCATCCATAGACAACACAAGGAATAACACTACAAAACATTTTGCCCAATTATAAATGTAGGGTTTATCTTTGTTCATAAAAAATATATACATTTAGAATGTATGTTCAAAAACTGAGATAATAGCCAAACAGGCCTCACAGATCTTTACCTTCCCATCTGTGCTACTCTGATCCTATTGAAAATTTATTCACTCCCAATGGATTTTATCCCTTCAGGTGAATCAACTAGTGTCCATATACTATTGATTTTCATGGACTTCAATTTGGATCATGTGGCTCCAAGCCACTTCTCAGAGTCAGATTACTGTATTGTATCCCTATAGGTGATCGGATCGTTATTATTTTCATCGAGCTCAACAGGATCGCCATCCCGAACCTAGATACTAAAGTATCTGTTCGGCTAATGTGGTACTCTACCAAATCTCCTTAATAGTAATACTTTAATGGGCTCCAGATTTGATCTGATCAAATTCGATTCTGTAGGTTTACTAGATTACGTTAGTTCTTTTCTATCAGTCAATTTTTTCCAAGTTTAATTTGACAGGCATCAGTTTCTTCTCTAAGGAACTCCTTTCCAAAAGGAATGCCCTTATGCTGATGAACATCTTATATTCTTCAATATGGTAGAATTAATAACTCTTAAATACTTATTGAACCAAGATCCAAGTTTATCTGTGTGCAAATCTTTTACATAGCCCAATCAACTCTAAATCCGAAGGTGAGAGAGTCTAGGTCTATGTCCGATCCATATCCCATATGGAGTCTTTATAACAAATTTACTTGGTATAAATTCAAAGTAAAACTAGTAGCCACAAGAGTACAACCCTAAAGCAGGTAGACAATTGAACCCTATCATGAATTGAACCAAGTCTAATAAAGTTTAATTTTTTCCTTTCAGATACACTATGTTTCGAAAAAAATCCACTGAGAGAGAATCCTATTCTCTCCAACATATGTCACAAACTCATTAGATAAGTATTCGCCTCTTCGATCTGATCGAAGAGTTCCAATACTATTTTTAGTTTATTTTTCTATTTCATTATTGAATCATTTGAATATTTCAAATGATTCAGCCCAGATGCACCCATGCCTGGATAGGTTGTCTGTAATGAAATATTAATATCTTTGTTTGGCACTTAAGTTCATAAATCCATATACATCACTATGTATGAGACTTAGAACTTTATCGACTCCTTCACCATTTTCAGTAAAATGTGACTTTGTCATCTTTCTAAGAAGACAAAATTCATAGGCTATCAATGATTCACAATTATTGATGTCGAGGTTTTCCTCTCAAGCTAATTCATTTATCCTATTCTTGTCAAGATGACTAAGCCTATAATGCCAAAGATAGACATCCATGACATAATCTAACTTGGATGCGTACATTATACTTAATAGGCTGTGTAAATATTAAATGTCATTTCTTTGTTGTCCATGTATTATTGCAATATTATTCATAATAATATCACAACAATCCCCTTTATTGATAAATGATAACCATCTTTGATCAAAAGGCCATCAGAGATCACATTTATCATAAATGATGGACAATCATGACAATCACTCAAAATGACATATATTGAAAATAGGCTTGATAATTCCTAAAGCTAGGATTGGAACAAGACTTGCATCCCCAATGTTCAGGTATTTTTCATAATTTTCAAATATCCCACTTGTAGTCTTTGCAATAAATTGCATAAGACTATCGGTATCTAATACCCATATAGTAGAATTATATATAGAGAAATTTTAAGGTGTTATCATATAACATCCTTAATGAGCAATTTTTGCTCCTTTTTCTTATTCAACCTGTTATGGTCAAGGGAAGCAAGACAATTGTTCTTCCTATGACCCTGCTTTTAAATAGAAGCACTATGCCTGATTTAGGTTAACCTTAGACTAATTGTTTTGACTGGGCTTAGAAGTCCCAATACGAATCCATTCATACTACTAAACCAAATTCAACTTTCGATATTAATTATCAAAGTTGGATCCCATAAGTTGTCACTGTGTAATAGTGATAGGAGCAATTAGGGTTTAGCCTTAATTTGAGAAAAGAGAACAATGACCTAAGTATATGAATTATATTAAGCATAGAAACTTGGACTTTAGTCTAAAGGTTTTTCCACTATTTTATTCAAATTGGTAGCCTCTACCTCCAATTCAAAAAATCACTTTAATTTCCTAGTAGATACTAGAATCCGCATAGACTACACATAAGCCCAACTTTGGTTGGCTAACCCATATACACCTAAGGGTAGGTTCGTAACCAATTATTTCTCCAAACAACTTTTAGTAATTTAATTTTGCCCCAGAAACCTAATTAGTAGGCTTTGGTCTCTACTATAAGGATCCAATTAGGTCGAACCATTAACATGACCATACTTGGTGCATCTAACCAACGAATGATTAAGCCCAACTTTGGTTGGCCAATCTAACCACTATTAGAGAGACACATCCAAGTTGTCATATGATGGATGATAATTTTATTAATTAACAAGCACCAGACCTTTGGGCCTGCAATGATTATTGAGTTAATGGACCCATTATCAAATATCTTAATGGAAGGCTATGACTCAGTTATTTTCATAACTTTATCATTTTAAGAATCTAATAATTTTAGAGGATTTAAACTATTAGTGATTTAAGGATAGAAATGATATGGACCAATTTGCTTCCACTGACTTCACCAAGTCAAGTCCTCCCACTGACTTCACAAGTCACTGATGAGGATTAGGATCAATTACGGTCCATGGGCACCTAAATCAGTCTCACTGAATAAAATCAGTCTCACTAATTTTCTATGTGACATAGGTTAGCATGAATCAATGAGCAACCTGATCAAAATCTGATTAACCACATTGACTAGGTAAGTAAGATCGGTGGAAGGGTCTGCCAAGGCTTGCCTTAGATACCATCAGAAATGGCCAGGTAAGTGGGCTGCCAATTAAAAACCATGGATCTAGGATGTCAGACTTACCTTAGACACCAATTGACTTATCAATTTTGATTTAGTTTGCCTAAAGACTCGGGCTCGATCACTAAGCCATGATCAGTATCCATTTATTAGATGTATAGATTTTGATCAACTACAACTATTGAATTGATCTAAAAAAATGATCTAATCCTAATTAAATACTAATTAAGTTTGATCAATTTTTTAACTAAGTCCATATTTAATCTAATCCTAGGTCTAACCTAGTTAAGGACCTGATCAAAACTAACCCATTACCCATTAATCCATATTTTATGAAATTGTCTTAGGATCTTTAAATCACAAACCTAGATCCTAAACAATCACTTAATTCTCAATTAAGTTTAAGCTCATTAGTTTTGGATTTATGAAACCTTAGAGCTAATTTTTGATTTAATTATTTGAAATATTTTCAAATTATAAACACTTTACTTTGAATCAAATTTAAATGATGGTTTTAGATCTAATTTGTTTCAATGTTTCGATTATGTGCTAGGGTTTCGAATCTAGGATTTTGTAGAAAGTAAGTTCATAATTTAAATTCTATAAAACTTATACATCATACATATAAAAACTAGATTAAAAAATGAAGCTACATATCAACATATGCAACATGAAGATCTAGATCAAAATATAAAACATATCACATGGATCTCATCTAAATGATCAAAATTAGATCATAAATCATTTAATATTAGATTTAAAATTTAAAAATAAATCATAAATTATTTTAGATTTTATATAACATATTTATGATTTAGGTTTTTCGGATTAGCACATACTAGGACAACCATTTTATGGTAAGGGGTAAACCTTACAGCAGGACAATCTTATGGTAGTATATGCAATCCTGATATTATTTAGATCCTATCTAAATAATCTAAAATAGATCTAATATTTATTTAATTTTAGATTCAAATTAAAAATTAAATCATAAATTTTTTTAAATCTAATCTAAATAATTCATGATTCAGGTTCAGATCAGCACATACTAGGATAACCTTTACATTGTAAGGAGTTAACCTTACAACAGGATAATCTTATGATAGTATGTGCGATCTTTAATTAATTTTAATTTTTAAATTTATTCTTTAGCATACATGAATATGTTATAAAAGAATCTAAATGCTCTAATACCACTGTAAGGAAACATGCAGGGTTTCATGCATAGATTTCAAAACTTTTTCAAAATTAAAGTAGTGGAAGACATAGATTAAATAGTTTAATCTATAATATGCATGTAATCAGATTATAAAACCCTACATCAAAGATCTATAACATGTCATGATGCAAATATAAATCTAAAAATAAATTAATCATAATTGGTATTGATCAAATCAATACCTAGATCTAGAATAATTCTAGATCTAACCCTAGATCATATATAGATTACCAAAAGATCAGATCTCTTATCTTTGCACGAGTCAAAAACTCTATGGTTGATTTTTATTATTTGTTTTAGAGCCGCACATGTATTTGGCCTCTATAGGTGATCCACACGAACCTGCAACATAGATCGGAGGTTCGTCGAACGAAGATTCGCTCGAAGTGCAGCTTCTCGCGTATCCCTCTTGATGGTCAATCAAATACATATTCTCTAGATCTCTTGGATACTCCAAGAGATGAAGAATATGAGGAGGAATAAGAAAGAAATCCAAACCTTGGATCTCTCATAAATCAGAAAATAAAAATAAGGAAAAATAATTCCTAAGAGAAGACAAATCTTCTCCTTCAGGACATCAACGATCGATGTCCTAAAAATATCTCTATTCTAGGACAAGAAGAGACCTTCTCCTCTAGATTTTTTCTATATTTCTAGATCTAACATCTCTAACTTTTACTCTAAAAAATTTTGACAAAAATAAGGAGAAGAAGGATTCTTAAAGAAACTCTAAGAGAAGACCTTTCTTCTCTCCTCCTTCTCTTATCAGGACATGATCAAATCATGTCCAAAAGGAACATCATGCCCCAACAACTTGGAACACTTATCTCCACACCCTAATCCTCTCTCTCTTAAATTTTTATCACATAGAAATCATAAAGAATAAACAAGAAGAAAAATACATAAAAGAAAGCTCTTCTCTTATCTTGTCTTATCTTCTCTTATCTTGTCTCTTCAAGACATCAACCTTTAATGTCTTAGTTGAAAGCTCTTCTCCATGAATTTTGGCACCACAAACCACCCATGCCTTCTTGTCCTTTTCCTCTAATTTTTTATAATTTTTTGGGGATTTATCACGTCCTCAAAGGGCCTTGAAAAGTGGCATGGGTTAACAACCAAAGACTAGGTCAAAGACTAGTCTTAGAAGGACTCTTGGTGGCGTCCAACTTTTGGATGCCACCCCATCCCTTTCTCAACATGGAGAATCAGCAAAAACATTTCTAAAAGGATGGGAAAAGGGCTCACAATAATATGGAAGGTGTGGAGTTTATTTGCATAGAGAGAGAGAGAGAGAGAGAGAGAGAGAGAGAGAGATTTTAGGTTTTAAGGACTCTATCAAATAGAATCCCATGTATAACTACTTTCCAATTTTGATCAATTCAAAATTTATTCCAAAACCTCCAGATTATGGGGCATGAAAAATCATTCTTAGACATGTAATTAAGTTATGTTAACTTCTGAAAATGAAATATGGGTGTCGGCTTTCTTAGCCACAAGGAAAGAGAGAGAGTTCTAGTCCAAACTGGGACTCCTCTTTTTTGACTAGGTCAAAATAGGTTTGAACCCAATTTAAATTTTATTTAAATTAGATTAAATATAAACCAATTAAAAATAATTCTAGTCTAATTAGAAGCCTAATTAAATTAAATTAAATCATATCTAATTCTGATTTAAATCCTAACTCAATTAGGAATTAGGTGCGCTCAAGTCCTAGTCTAACAAGAACTTGTTCTTCCTTCCGATTGGCTTATCCAATAAATTAATTAGATTTAATATAATTAAATACAAATCAATTTTAATTAAATGTAATTCAATTAGACTTGATCTCAGTCTGATTGCTCAATTAAAATGAGTCGATTAGCAATCCAATTGCTGATCGATCCTCCTGCAACACTTGCATTAGGTCAAACACAAATCGTATTGATGGATTGACCTTAGAATGATTCTCAATCATTGATTAACCATCTGATCAGGTTATAAGCTCTAATGTATGTGATCCCATAGATTCAAACCTAAGTCGGTAGCATAAGAACTAATTTCTATACCAATCGAAGTTACCATCTAGTAATGATTTTCGATGTCCGGATAGGTCGAATGTATGCAAAGCAACATTCTTAGAACCTTGGCCCATGGTTATAGTATAATTTATCCCTATGACCAATAATGCTTAAGATGACTTTGAATATGCTGTCAAACACTCATACAAGTCATCTCTATTGTATCTCAAAATTTTGCAAATTCCATGATACCTCATGAGGATTACCCAGGCCTAGGTTTTGCTAAATTGAAATACAGCGAGTCATTCTTTTTATGAAGTTAATCAGGAGTGGTCAATCCCATCTTGACTTACACACCAACTTCATAAGTACTTGACTGTACCTAAAAATTTTTCGAACCTATATTAAAAATACAGGCAGTCCGGCATCAAAGTATAGTGAATTACTTTCAAGTCACCATGGTGATCTCAGGTCAGAGAGACACTTATACCCATTGACCTTAGCTAGCTACTCTTGATAGTAGAGTACTACATTGGTTACGTTCAGTGTAAATGTACTCCTACATCTCACCTAGATGCCATACCAATATCTTCATACTATATGATTATGAGGACAACCAACGCATATTGCATACAACGACCTACACTCGATAAGTTACCATCCTTGTTAATAACTTATCATTTGGTCGTGAACAATTTAACAACCTCCGATAAATCCTTCTTTATCGATTAATTATGGTTCTAAGAATTTCATCATAATTTAGGAGTTCATTTAAGAAAGATAGAACTTTTATGTTGAATCAGCAAATAACTATTATTATTAGATAATTCATATACTAATTTCAATCATCTACCACTTAGATGATTGGCTTTAGGACACATTTTCCAATAATCATGATATAGAATAATAGATCTAGACTAGAACATGCATTATTTTTGTCAAACATATATATTTAAAATATACAATTTTTGATTTTAGATCTGATTACATCCTATATAACATCTAAAAATCAAATAATCATATCATAAAAAATAATTTTAGATCAATCTAAAGATAGATCTGGAAGCTACAACCTGGCTCTGATACCAGTTGAAGAAAAAATTAGATTTTTCCTACCATAGGATGCATTTGATCAGATCAGATTTGCAGCAAAATAATTTTAAAATAATTTCTATGATCTAATTAAATCTAAGAGTTCTTAGATCTAATTAGATTAATCTAAAATTAGAAGTAAAATAAAAATAAAAATAGTGATAATAGTTATCACCTGATCGGGTAAATCGTTTACTCATTATGATGATCTTACGACTGATCCGAGGTTCTGATTGAACCATGCACATGCCCGACCTCTATCAGTATCTACTTGGGTCAGATCTAGAAGTATCCTCCTTTTGAATCTGATCTCCAAAGATCAGATCTAATATCTTCCTGTAGAACATTCAAAATGAACTTCGAAGGCTGCGCGTTCGTCTCACGAACACTGTCATCTCTCGCTGATCTTCGCATCGATGGAACTTGATCTTTGCTCGTAGGTTTTGCCCAACTCTTGAGCATGGAGAAGAGGAAGAGGATTAGATGAGGATGGCGTGGAGATAAATATTTTGGTAAGGCTTCACCATAGAGAAATCGCTATATACAATAGCTTGCGCAGGGCCCTATGTATAGACCCAGTCAAGAGTCCCTTCACATATAACTTTGAACAAGTCAAAGTTTAACATACAGAAGGACTCTTTAACTGATCTCCATTCCTCACCCTCTACTTCTTCTAATTTTGTCACATAAAAATCAGAGAAAATGGCATGGACATGGGAAGATAAACTTTGATTGGCACAAGCAACTTATCTGCCTTAGAGTTTGATCCAAATCAAACTTTGACCCAATCAAAACCCATTTGAAAGGGGGTCTCCACGTTGCCATATGGTCGCACGGTCAAAGAGAGGGATGTGGACCTCACATAAATCCCAAGGGGGTGTGTGCCCCTAGATAGTCTCCAGGGGGTGCATGCTCTCTCCCTTTCTTTCCTACATCCGGGTCAACATTTGATCCTTGTCCTTTTCCATCTTATGAAATTATGACAAAACCTTTTCAAGTCCCATCCAATGGATTTATGTCAAGTTCTAGTCAAGTTCAAACAAGCCTTAATCAGACCAGAACTCGATCTAGTCAGATCAAGAAAAATCCATCTAGAATTTTTGGGATAGGCTTGTCCAAATTTTATCTCATGATTTTAGGATAAGCCCTAATCTAACAAAGACAACTCTTGTCTTGTTCCCAGAGATTTAGGACAAGTCTTGATTAGGCCAGAATAAGGTTCAATCAAATCAAGATAAATCCCTATAGAGTTTTCTGATAAGTCTTGTCTAAATAGTTTCAGAAATTAGCAAGTCTTGTCCTGTTTCCATCCAATGGATTAGGACAAGCCTAGATCAGGTTAGGACAACTTTTCTGACCTAGACAAGTTTTAGTTAGACTACGATAGAGCCATACAAGGCTCTCAAGTAAGCCAAATCCAATTTGTCTTAGTCGAGACAAACCAAAAAGATGACAAAAGAAAAATATTAGATTCAATCATGTGCTAGCACGATTTTCTTGAACCTAATTAGATCTAATCCAAATCAATCAAACTAGGTTAGCACAATTGATGACATCTAGACCCAAACTCTTGTTTGTATGATTCAGTTAGATTCAATTCTATATGGTAATGGGACTTATCATGATCTCCATCAACGACATCATCAAAATACCTTTCGATGAATCAGAACTCTTTCGATTCACCTAATTAGAATCATCGATCATCAAGACAATTCTAATTGATCCCAAAATCTACCAGTGACACCTAGCAGTATATGCTGATAACTCATCAAAACCAAATAGCAAATCTTTCAGTGCAGCTACCTGTGTGATTGAGTTCTTCTATCATGAGCACCGTAAGGATTAGGGTTAAGATGAACTCGTCAAACCCAACACCCGTCATATGAATGAATCATTTGATTCGAATCCGATGTGAAATACTAATAAAATTTTTTTTCTATTACTTCACACTACTATAGCCAAGGATTTTAGGACTCGATATTAGGTTTATCATAGGACTACTCCTTTACCAAGATTGATAGATTCCATCATGGTGCGATCCAATTCCTATAATGAACATGCTATAGCCAACATACACCTCAAGATTTCGAATGGCTAGGAGATCGAGTTATGGTGTAGTCAAACTATAACATCCTCATGGTGAACTACCAATGTACCTCAAGTCAAAGAGCTAGACACATACTGCAGCATCGAGCTAGTCATCAACGAGAAGGTAGACTCCCTTATGACTGCTCGAGGTGGTCATGCTCAGTGCCCTTATTCTCTAATGAGTACCTATACTCTCACTTCGGTATCTCTATATCATAGACTCAAGACTCATCTATCCTAAGAAAGCGATCGTACACTAATCTTCTGGATTGATCACCATCCTCGTGATAATCCTACAATCGGAAGCAATTTATGAGTTAATTATGATAACTCATGCCTTAAATTCTCAACTCTTGAGAATATATGTTATCATGCCTATTAACTCAATGGATGTATCACAGACATTTTAATACACAATATGATAGAATAAATAATCTTTTAATTAATTTTAAATTAAAATTATAAAAATATCTCTAGAAAGTATTTAATAAGTGTTGATCAATCTAACTTCTAGGGCATACATCTAACACAAGATAGGATTGACCACTCCAAGAGTTTGGAGAAAATGCATTGTTGTATTTCAATTTAGCAAAATCTTGGCCAGGATAATTCATGAGATGGATTTGGTATTTTGAAATACAATATGGATAACCTAATCAAGATTGATAGTTAAACTCTAATTATCCTATGAGCATTTAGATCAAAGAGATGAATTATAAAGAAACTATATACACATGGATTCTAAGAGTGTTGCTTTACACATTCGATCTATTTGACCGTTAGGTATCATTGCTAGATGATCACTTTGATTGGTATAAAAATTTATTCTTGTGCTATTGATAATATCATAAATTTATTAATAAAAATATTAATTTATTAATTAATTTATATTTATTTTTAAAAATTAATATTTTTATTAATCTAAATAAAGATCTCATTTTTTTTGTTATAATAAAATAAATTTGAAGTCAATCCAATTTAAAATGAATTTAATATGAATTTTTAAAAAAATTAAAATAAAAATAAAAATTAAAAATTAAAGAAAAAAAATGGCTCAGCCAGCTCAAGCCGTCGTGCCATATTAGCCGGTGCATCCAACTATGCTGAGCCAAGCTACCAAGCCGCTGTCAATCGGCATGCCCAGCTAGCCGGCCCAAAAAGCGAAGCCGACCTTCAAAGCCCAGCCCACGCACGTCGCCCACCAGCCTGCATTCGAGCCATGGAACAATGTAGAATGCCAGCTTAGTAGATGGCAACGAATCATAGGCTGCCACATGATGGACCAAGACCTCTAAGAGATTTACAACATTTTTGTCGCGGCGCATGGGGCATTTTTGTCATTTCACTCATCAAAATGCGCACGTTGATTGGTTGCGGTGTGTGGTACGGCCGGTCCATGCGGTCCATGAAAATAGTAAGTGCACGATCGAATGGCTGCAATTGCTTGCGGTTAAGATCAGACGGTTGTTACGATTTTTGGGTTTAATTCAAACTCTATCAGCTTCATCTATGCCATCGGACGGCAGCGCTCGCATCTGGCATTGATCCAACGGTTCAGAATGCTTCCGACAGTGATCAAGACACCCAAGCACACGATCAACAGCCTAATTTCCTCCATCAACATGCGATCAATGGCTAGAATGTTTTCCAACTCGATTTGGGCTTATAAAACTCCATTTTTGGAATTTTTTGAAGCCTTGGATCACCATCTAACGGCCAGAATGCATAGAATTTCATAGGGGACTTGATCCAAAGATTTTATGCTATTTTCTTCAACAAACATGAATCTATACCAAGTATTTAGTCCCATATTGCCTGATAACAAAGTCTTCAGTCCTCCAATACCTATTTAAAGGATCTCAGGCCTTCAGAGTTTAGTGTCTTCGGTTAAGATGAAGCTTTGGTATAGGATAGAGCTAGGCTTTTGGTTAATGACTGCTTTGAGGCAACTAGTGCTGAGAGGAAGAGTTGGGCTTCTACACCATCTTTCTGCCAATGCCAATCCAAGATCAAGATCAACCTACTTCTAGTTTTTATTTTTTTTTCCTATCTTTTTAATTTATGTAATTAAATTTTAAATTTTAATACAAAATTTCTTTTTATGCAATTTAAATTTATGCTCTTTATGTTTATTGAAATTTTACTTTTATTACAAGCAGATGCTAAGATCTAAATAGTAGATCCTAGTACTAAGTTTATTTTTCTATACTATTTTAATTCCACTTTTAATTATCAACTTCAATTTTATTTTCAAAATCTCTCCTTCTTTTATAAAATCAAAGATTTCAAATCTAAAACACTACCTTCCCTGTAGATTCGATCCGACTCTGTACCATCTACGTACTTTTAATTATTTTAAGAAGTTAGATTAAACTAATAATTATAATACTTTAATGACGGTATTGTGATCTATCAGGTTTTTGGTGCCATTGCCAAAAAAAGGAACGGACATTAAAATTTTTAATTTCTTTGATTTTTTTTATAAATAAATTATAAATAATTTTTAATTTTTTTTGTAGATATTGCTTACTAACTTTTCTTTTTTATTTTACAGAAAAAGAGATAAAAGAATAAAAAATTTAAGGAAAGAAAAGCTTCCAATCCTATTTGGTGAGATCAATCCTAACCCTAGTCCTTTTTTTTATTTACTTATTTATTTTATTTTTAAATTAAATTTAAAAAAATATCCACTTGAACCTAATTAAAAATCTCATGATAAGATTAGAGACTCTAACTACTTAGAACATGCATCATATTAATTTTATTTTTTTTATTTTGGTGATTGTTGGAGGCTAGATAAGCTTTTAAAATTTAATTAATTGCATGCATCTAGTTTAAATTGCATAGAATCTTTTGATTGAAATTTTTTTGTGCATATTCATATTAAACCAAATTAAGAGCATAACCTCATTAATCAAGATAAGATGGAGATTTGATCACCCTTTCTTAGTCGACAAACAACCAACCAGCATCCTACATTGATCTAAGCCTTTAATTTTAAAATCAATTAGACATCAGCCATAGGAACTCGAGCTCATTAGAACAAGAAATCCTAAAAGTTAAATCGGATAAAGGTTAATCAATTTAACTGGTGTCTAGAAAAGTGGTTCAAGGATGATTGGGTCCGAAGAAAGGTGGTTACCTAATTGATTTCATTAGCTTACCTGACCAAGCATAATTGATATCTAAAGCAAGCAATAGGAGGACTCCCATCAATCTTACACTTATCTGGTCAGTTGATTTGAAGAACGTGAAGGTGACCTTGACAGTTAGGAGATATCTAGATCTAAGATAATCCTTAGTCATGATTGATTGACTAACTTGATTGCTAACCAATATTAAATCTAATTATAACTAATTATTCTCTCTCTTCTTAGCTCTAGGACTTCTTAGGACCTCTTCTTTAGAACTCTTCTTTCTTTCTTCCCCTTTTTTTCTTTAAAAATAAAATATTAAATTAAATTAAACTAACTAAAAAATTATTAAAAATAATAATTAAATTAAATTAAATTAAAGTAAAAATAATAACTAAATAAATAAAATAATAAAAAATTTAATAAATATTTAATAAATTAAAAAATAATAAAATAATAAAAAATATTTAAATAATAATAATAATAATTCTAAAAAATTTTGAACCATATATTAGGGTTGTACTAATACATACACGATAGAAAATTGCTTTACCTGACCTAGTTGAATCTAATCATAAAATTAAATGGCTGAACCATATTAAACCAAGATAAACAAATGGCTAAAGATTTTAAAGAACCACCTAGGTAGATGAAGGAATACTTTATTCCTTCCATCTATAACCCATCGATTTGTATCTAATTACCTAAAATTCATGCTACCCACTATGAGATCAAGCCGACCACAATCCAGATGCTTTCATCTTTTTATGGAAGTACCAACAAAGATCCTTACAAGCATCTGGATGAGTTTTTAGAAATCTACTTTATAGTGAGGATTCAAAATTTAACTAAGGATGTTCTTAAACTAATTTTATTTCTCTTATCATTAAAAGACAAAGCCAAGTACTGGCTTAGTATAATAGGGAGACCAATTAAAACTTAGGCTTAATTATAAAATGAATTTCTTAAGAAATTTTATCCCATAGGTCGAACCAACATTATGAGGCGAGCTATCACTGGATTTGCTCAACTTCTAGGGAAACAAATTCATGAGTCATGGGAGAGACTTAAGAAACTTATTAAAAAATGCCCACATTATGGTCTATCAAAGTGGCAAATAGTTCAAGCTTTCTATGAAGGTTTAGGAGACCAATATAGACAATTGGTAGATGCATCCTGCGGAGGTGCATTCATGAATAAGAGTGAGGACGAAGCCTATACTTTGTTTGAAATCCTAAGTGAAAACTCAATTAACCATGCTTCATTATCTTTCTACCAAACCTGGGTAGAGATCCATGAATTTAAACATCTAGAATCTAGTCCTAAAGCTGATTCAAATTTGATAAATAAAGTGGACCTTCTTGCTCAAAAATTAGATCAAGTCCTCATCCTAGGTCAATAATCTTCTACATAATTCACATCATCTTCTAATTATCAGAAAATTTGTTCAATCTGTGCTAGCCTAATCCATCATTAAGTGAATATTCCATGGCTGCATAGTTTTTACCTTTTATCCAAGAATAAATTTAAGCTGCTCAAGGCTACTCCAAGCCTATTAGTGACCTTTTTTCAAATCCATATAACCTAGATTAGAGAAACCATCTTAATTTTTCTTGGATATCCCAACAGACTCAGGCTCAGACCTAAATTTCATCTATTAGACCCAAATATCAAAATTATGCCTATAATAGTGGTCAGCCTAGTCAATCCACTCAATCATTGTATTATAATCAGCCATCATAGCCACCTCCTCAACAGACCAATCTAGCTAACGATAGATTTAACTAATTTTAATAATTAATTTTGACTCAACAGCAATCTATCACCAAGCTAGAAGCTTAAATAGAATAATTAGCTGAGTCTAATATGAGGAGAGAACTAGGTCGATTACTGAGCCAATCGATTCATATAAACAATCCACTTATTGTCCACCAACCACCTGGACTAAATTATCAATCTAATATCCCACCTAAGAATTCTCAATTAGAGAATGTCAAAGTAATTTTTGAACTTAAAAGTTATAGAATTCTTATGGACCCATATTTAGATCAGGTGAGAGAGGCTAGTACTAATGCTAGCCAAAATAAAAATTAAGAGAAATAGGTTCATACTGAAGCTAACCATGTAGAAGAATCTGAGCTAGGAACTAGTACTGATATTGATTCCAGTTTAAATGAGATAGACATAGAGAAGAAAAGAGCGGATGATTTACTTGAGACCTATAAACCTATAGTCTTGCTCCCTTCAACCTAATACTAGTCCCTTCAAAATTATTAAAATTTATCAATCCAGTATTTAACATAGGATAATAAGCTACACTGTGTCTGGCTGAAGACGATAAATTTAGCGCTTATTGGAAGGCAACCCAATATTTAATTTTCTTACATCTAATTTTTTTTAGTTTATTTTCTTTTTAGGTCATCTTGAATAAAGTTGAAGGAAGAGCTTAAATTTTCAAAGGGACATGCTGGACCAAATATATTGTATTCTTTTCCTTTCTTTATTACATCCTTCTATTTTTTTTTCTTCATTGAGGATAATGTCGATTAAGTTAAGGATAGAAAAATACATAAAAAAAATATTTTAAAAAATATATCTTTAAAAAAAATCTCTAAAACTAAAAAATAAAATAATAAAATAATAAAATAAAATCTTTTAAATAAATTTTTTTTAAAAAATTGAATAAACCATGTTTTAGGAAAGAAAAATTTAAGCAAAATAGACTAGAAAAAGTAATAAAGTTAGAAAGTATTTGCTAATAACTATAGCGAGTCAAGAAGTAGATTAATTGGTCAGACTTTTAGTAGCCTACTTAGGTCATTTAAAGGCTATCAGCACTTCAAATTGCATATACACACTAACGAGGTAAAGTAAGTGTTGATTATAAGACCAAGTGAGGATTTAATTATCATTGAGAAATTGATGATTAATATATATCCCAATTAAAGAAACTTGAACTTAAGGAAAGAGCTACCTGCCCAAAATAAAAGTGCAAAAGATAGAGTATATATGGATTTTCCTAAGCTTAGTAACTGGTGTTAGATATATGTGTCCTAGAAGCCAGAATTGGCTGACACTTGTAATATACTTCTAGGGACAAAATTATAATTTTAACTAAAATCAATAAATGGGTTATTTTCTATCACATATGTGTATTTAGTGTCTGTGATACATCCTTTGAGTTAATGGTAATGATAA
Source organism: Cocos nucifera (assembly GCA_006176705.1). Taxonomy (NCBI): domain Eukaryota; kingdom Viridiplantae; phylum Streptophyta; class Magnoliopsida; order Arecales; family Arecaceae; genus Cocos; species Cocos nucifera. The sequence goes on from QRFJ01005196.1 coordinate 156,548, forward strand.
TTCTTATTTTCAAGAGTTGAAAATTTAAGACATGACTAATCATTATTAACTCATAAATTGCTCCTGACCATAGGATCATCACGAGGATGGTGATTGATCCGGAAGGTTGGTGTACAATCGCTTCTCTTTAGTAGATGAGTCTTGAGTCTACGGTGTGGAGACACCGGAGCGAGAGTACAGGTACTCGTTAGAGAACGAGGGCACTGAGCGTGACCACCTCGAGTAGTCATTAGGGAGTCTACCTTCTCGTCAATGACTGACTCGATGCTGCAGTAGTGTGTCTGGTTCTTTGACCTGAGATGCATCGGCAGTTCACCTTGAGGGTGTTATAGTTTGACTACACCATTACTCGGTCTCCTAGCCATATGGAACCCTGAGGTGTATGTTGGCTATGAGCATGTTCATTGTAGGAACTGGATTGCATCAAGATGGAATCTATCTACCTCGGTGGTAGAGGAGCAGCCCTATGATGATCATGAGAATCAAGTCCAGAAATCCATGGCCATGGTAGAGTGAAATAATAGAAAGAGTTTCTATTTAGATTTTCACATTGGACTCGAATCGAATGATTACATCATATGACAGAGACTAGGGTTTGACGAGTTCACCTTAACCCTAATCTGATCGGGGCTCAAGATAGAAGAACTTGAATCACACAGGTAGCTGCACCAAGAGGTTCGCATTCAGCTCTGATGGGTTGCCACCATATACTGCTAGGTGTCACTGGTGGATTTTGGGAGCAATTAGAATGATTTAGATGATCGATCATTCTAGCTGTTCGAATCAGAAGAGTTCTGATCCATCGAAAGGAGTTTCGATGATGTCGATGATAGAGATCATGACATATCCCATTACCATACAGAACTGAACCTAACTGGGTCACACAAACAAGGGTTTGAATCTGGTGATCATCAATTGAACTGATCTAGTTCAATTGATCTGAATGAGATTCAATTAGGTTCAAGGAAATCGTGCTAGCACTCGATTGAACCTAACGTTCTTCTTTTACTATCATAAATAAGTTGTCCTGATCTGAGCCAAAGGAGTTTGTGCTCAAATCAGAGGCCTTCATATGGTCTGACTGGAGGTTGTCCAAGTCAGAAAAGGTTGTCTTATTTTGTAAGACATTACCTGCCATTTTTGGTCACCTGCCATTTCTTGTTCTTTGACTTTGGTCAAAAGTCTACCTTTGACTGGTCAAACGTTGACCATTGACACTTTGACTTTTGACCACATGTCATGCACCTATTGGAGAGCTGGTGGGGGCCTGTCCCCCTGCCAGAACCTGGCAAGGAGAAGGGCGCACGCCACCCTAGGCGTGTGCCCAAGTTGGAGGCGCCTAGGAGTCCTTGTTGGACAAGGACTCCATCTCCTTTTTGGATTCCAATTAGAGTTCTTCTAAGAACCAACTTTGACTGGTCTTAGGCGCCCTCTAAGGAGGAATCCAGGGGACTCTATTCCCACCAATCAGATTTAGATCTGATTTCACAAAGGGTTGTGATTGGTTGGGAAGAAGAGGAGTTGGATCACAGCTAGTCTATAAATAAGACCCTGCGCCCAACTCAGATTGTATGAGATAGAGATATGATGAGATCATAATTTCCCATGCCCCAAGGCTGCCTCTCCCCTCCTTCTCCATGCCATAGTCTCTTCTCCCCTTGCTCTCCACGTCCAAAAGGAGTTTTGGACCTTGGTTGGTGCGATTCAGATCAAAGAAAGGCGATCAAAATAAGAAGGCTGCGCTGCTGCAAAGGACGACTGCTGATCTTCAAAAGAGTTTTGAAGATCCTCCAGATCAGATCCAGATCTGATTTTTGGAGTGTGATAGAGAAGAAGAGGATCTCCAGATCCAACCCGAGTGGATACCGGTAGAGGCCAGGCGCTTGCGTGGCTAAGATCCAGAACCTTCCGCTGCAAACAGGATCATCAACAGGGTAATAGGATTACCCAGATCAGGTAAATTAAATTTGATTTAATTTATCTTATTTTAATTTTATTTTATTAAAATAATAAGAATCAGATCTAAAATATATCAAGATCTGATTGGGATCAAGAGAAAAATTTTTGAAATATATCTCTTGATCTGATCAGATCTGAACGAACCTGGACCGGAAATCAGGATTTCCCTTCAACTGGTATCAGAGCCATGGTTCTAAATTGTTTAGATCTGATTTTAAATTTATTTTAATTAGAAAATAATTGATTTCAGATGTCACATGAGATGTGATCAGATCTGAAATCAGAAAAAATTAAAATTAAATGATTTGGATCTAAGATTAGAAGATATGCATGACTAGTTCTAGAATAGAATAGTTCTATAGAATAGTCTTGCATGTTTTTGATTTAATCTGATTAAATCATATTTTAGATCTTTTTATTTACTATTTTTTGATATTATAAGTATTATAATAACATCTAAAAAATAGCAAATAAAAATTATTTAATTTTTAAATATCATATGAGATATGATTGATGCATGTCTAGACTAGTTGTAGAATAGTTCTACATAATTGTCTAGATTAGAATTTATTTTGATTAGATCAATTTAAATCTAATTTTTTAGATTATTATGAGATAATTTAGATCTGAAAATATGCATGATTATGATACATGAGATGTATGCAAAATATGCCATGATTAGATCTACTTTATATATGAGATATATGATATAGATCTGATATTATTTTGTAGTATTGAATGTTCCTGATTAAGGCGTTCCTCTTGGCCGTCCGGTCATAAGAACGAAGAAGGGTTTAAAGGCCCTCTCTTCCCATTCGATGGGGTGTTCTTATGATGTGTAGGGGTGCTGCGTGTTCGTCCTTAATCAGAAATCCAAAACTTACTTTCTGCAAAACCCTAGATCCTGAAACCCTAGGATTTATTGTGCATATTTTGTTTATGAACCCTACTTAATTAAGAATTAAGTTTATGGAATATTAATTAGGTCTAAAATTGAGAATTTCAGATCTAAGACATATTCATAATACTGGGTTCGGGCTTGGGTAGCTCAATTAGGTCTAAGCGGTTGATCAAACCGAATCAAGAGTTGGTTAGATGGGATCAACAATGCTTAAATTGACCAGCCTAATAGGATTAAGTCTGGGTCAAGATCGAGTCACGATCAAGCAAGACCTAATTAGGCTCAGAGGTTAGAGTCTGGATTGTAGGCTAACCCAATTGGTTCTGACTCAACAATTTGGTGTCTAAGGTAAGTTTGGCACAGACGACCGACTGGTTTTTAATTGGAAGCTACTCGACCTGAATGCGTTCTTGTACGAGTTAATGGCATATTCCTTCCACCGGATCTCACTTACCTGGCCATATCTGTTGACACAGTTCTGATCTGAGGTGGTCAATAATCCGAGCTAACCCATGCCACTAGGTTAGTCATAATTGTTATGACTAAGCCAAGTCTAGTTTAATGAGACCTGAATCAATTCTCCCTAAGAAAAGATTAAGTCTGAGGTCTTCCACCATTGTAGATGTGCGGGCCCTTCCCGGGGTTGATTGTTCTCGGCTGGATACAGTGGCTCAGTTGCACCGGGAAGATGCAACCATGTCTATTAGGCATTGGATGCTATGGGCTGGAGGATGAGTTGGGCTCAATATTTCGGATACGGTGAGAGACTCAATTAGGAACCCAGTCTATGCAAATGGTGGGTCTGACTTAACTAAGGAGTGGATCAATATTCCGGATACGGTGAGATTCATGAATTAGAGACCAAGTTTGGGTGCACCATGATTAGAGAATCATTGAACAAGAGTTGTTCACTCATTGGCTAACCCATCACCAATAACTGTTAGGTGAGGTGATGAGTCAGTTGGTGAGACCGCACCACCCACTAGAAATCATTAATCGTGGAGATTTTCGCATCTCTACAGAGGGAGTGTAGGGATCCGAGAAAATAGTGGGAGCTAATTTGTTTAAAAATAAAATCCCTAAACAAATTGGTCAAGTCAAAATTACAGTATCTAACTAGAATCTTTGACTCTCTACAGGAAATATGTCTGCGTCCAACCCATTGGCACGTATCCTGGACACACATAGACTGACTGGACCCAATTATAAAGATTGGCTCAGGAACTACAAAATTATTTTGGGTTCCGAGAAGTTAACCCATGTTTTGGACCAGGACCCTCCCACCATTACCAGCCCGTCCATCTGTTGAACAGAGAGCGTCTCTGGAAAAAATGGATTGACGAAGATAATAAGGCCAGATATTACATGTTGGGCTCGATGTCTGATGAGCTCCAGCGCCAACATGAAGGATATCGGGACTGCTCGCCAAATGTTGGCTCACCTGCAGGAGATGTTTGGTGAACAGAGTCGCGCAGCCAAATATCAAGTCACAAAATGACTTTTTAAGGCTAAGATGCGTGATGGGCAGTCAGTCCAAGATCACTGTCTGACAATGATCAAGGACATGGAAGAGCTTGAGAAGCTCGGTGTGAAGTTGGACTTGGACCTGCAGAACGATATTCATTCTGCAATCCTTGACTGATGCATATGGGCAATTCATCATGAATTACCACATGCATAAACTTCAAGAATTCCTTGGCCGAGTTAATGAATATGCTGGTTACCGCTGAGCTTTCTATGAAAGGTTCTAAAGGCTCAGTTCTTGCTATGGAACGGACTTCTTCCAAAAGAAAGTCTTATGGAAAGAAAAAGAAGTCTGTGAAAAAGCAAAAGGTGGAAGGATCAAAGAAGAAGAAGGCAGAATCGAAGAAAAAGGCCGATGGCAAAGGAAAGTGTTTCCATTGCAACAGCGACGGCCATTGGAAGCGGAACTGCCCTACTTACCTGGCCACCCTGAAGAACAAGAAGGAAGGTCCTTCTGGAGGTATGCTCGTTATTGAGTCTAACCTTGGTTTCTTCTGCATCCAGTTGGGTGCTTGACTCTGGTTCTATGCATCTATGTCATAGCCTGAGGGATGGAGACATGATCCTACCGGTAATGGAGCAAGAGTTGCTGCAGTAGCCGTGGGAACATACCCTCTTCGATTATCACTTAGAAGACTGTTATTATGTGCTAGCAGGAATTTGATTTCTGTTTCATGCTTAGGAAGGTTATTGTAACATTCATTGCAAATTCAAAGCTACATATTGATGTACCTGTTCTAACTATCGAGCAAAACGTGAATGCCAAACGACCTAGGGATAGTCCAAACGATAGATATCTATGGCACCTGAGATTAGGTCATATAGCAGAAGATAGGATCAACAAATTGGAGAAAAATGGGCTATTGAGTCCATTGACTTTCGAGTCATATCCAACTTGTGAATCCTGTCTTCAAGGCAAAATGACTAAACTCCCTTTTGTTGGACATGGGGAGAGGGCCACAGATCTCCTTGCCCTAGTACATACTGATGTGTGCGGCCCATTTGATGTGCCGGCTAGAGGCAATTTTGTCTACTTCATTACCTTTACCGATGATCTGTCTAGGTATGGGTATGTGTATCTTATGAGACACAAGTCTGAAGCTTTTGAAAAGTTCAAAGAATTCAGACATGAAGTAGAAAAACAAACTAGGAAAAACCCATTAAGGTTCTTCGATCAGATCGAGGAGGTGAATACCTTAGCAGGGAATTCCTAGACTATCTCAAGGATAATGGCATAGTCTCTCAATGGACTCCACCAGGAACACCTCAACTCAACGGGGTTTCAGAATGGAGAAATCGGACTCTATTAGATATGGTTCGATCCATGATGAGCTTCACAGACCTCCCTGATTTTCTTTGGGGACACTCATTGTTAACTTCAATCTATCTACTGAATAGGGTTCCCTCTAAAACCGTTCCTACCACACCGTATGAGATATGGCACGGTAAGAAACCAAGTCTGAGTCATCTCAGAATTTGGGGTTGTCCGGCTCATGTCAAAAGACAACAAGCGGAAAAGTTAGAGTTTAGGTCCTTTCAGAGCTCGATTCATAGGATATCCTAAAGAGTCATTAGGATACTATTTCTACATTCCAGAAGACCACAATGTGATTGTGAGTCGACATGCCATCTTTCTTGAAAAATAGTTTATTCAAGATAGCGGCATTGGAAAGCAGATCAAGCTTGATGAGAAAGTCTCACAAGCAGAACGAGCTAAGGACCAAGTGGAACCAAATCAGGTTGAGCCAATAAGAACACTACCTCCTCCACCTCGTAGATCGGAAAGAGTTTTCCCGTCCCCCTGAAAGATACTTAGGTATTATTTCAGAGGATGTAGAGGAAATGTTCCTCGTAGGTAATGGTGCTCATGGTGATGATCCCAAAACCTACAACGAGGCGATATCAGATATCGACTCCGAGAAATGGCTAGAGGCAATGCAGTCAGAAATTGACTCGATGCACTCAAACCAAGTCTGGACCTTGGTAGATCCACCAGAAGGTATAGTACCTATTGGGATGTAAATGGATCTTCAAGAGAAAGATTGGTGCAGATGGGAATGTGGAGACATTCAAGGCTAGACTGGTGGCAAAAGGTTATAGTCAACGCGAAGGCATTGACTATCAGGATACCTTTTCCCCAGTAGCTATGCTAAAATCCATCCGCACATTGCTTGCTGTTGCAGCCTATTTCGATTATGAAATATGGCAAATGGACGTGAAAACGGCATTCCTAAATGGATATCTTGAGGAAGATATCTATATGGAACAGCCGCTAGGTTTCACATCCAGTGATACTGATCACAAGGTTTGCAAGCTGCAAAGGTCCATATATGGACTTAAGCAAGCATCTCGGAGCTGGAACACTCGTTTCAATGATGTGATCAAAAAGTTTGGTTTCATCAAAAATGAAGAGGAACCATGTGTTTTCAAAAAGGGTCAGTGGGAGCGCTGTTGTCTTCCTCGTATTGTACGTGGATGACATCCTCCTTATTGGGAATGATATTCCCATGTTGACATCAGTCAAGATGTGGTTGTCCAAGGAATTCTCCATGAAAGACCTAGGTGAAGCATCCTTTATTCTAGGAATTAAGGTCTATAGGGATAGACCGAATAGGATGCTAGGACTTTCACAGAAGATGTACATAGAGAAAGTACTAAAGAGGTTTAGTATGGAAAACTCTAAGAGGGGATTAATACCCTTCAGACATGGTATTCATCTTTCCAAGAAGATGTGCCCCAGCACACCTGAGGAAATAGAACGCATGAGCAAGATCCCTTATGCTTCTGCAATAGGGAGCCTCATGTATGCCATGCTATGTACACGACCTGATATAGCCCATGCTGTGAGTGTCACAAGCAGATATCAGTCAAATCCAGGTGAAGAACACTGGACTTCTGTGAAATGTATCCTTAAGTACTTGAGAAGAACTAAGGATATGATGTTGGTCTTTGGTAACGGAGAACTCCAAGTCCAGGGATACACAGACTCGGATTTCATGTCCGATATAGATGATCGAAAGTCGACATCTGGAGTCTGTTTGTGTGCAATGGTGGAGCTGTCAGCTGGAAGAGTTCCAAGCAAACTGTGATAGCAGATTCCACCATGGAAGCAGAATATATCGCTGCATCAGAGGCTGCGAAGGAAGCATTCTGGTACAAGAAGTTTGCTGCAGAAATTCGGAGTAATGCCATCAGATGCCATTCCTCTATACTGCGACAACAATGGCGCCATAGCCCTTGCTAAGGAGCCGAGGTCTCACCAGAAATCCAAGCACATTGAGCGGCGATACCACCTCATCCGCGATTACCTCGAGAAGGGTTACGTCGAGGTCAAGAGAGTCAACTCCGCAGATAATGTGGCAGACCCACTTACAAAGCCGTTGGGCCAGCAGAAGATCGAAGCCCACCTTGAGAAGATGGGACTTAGACTTGTAGCCAATTGGCTTTAGGACAAGTGGGAGATTGTTAGATATATGTGCCCTAGAAGCCAGAATTGGCTGACACTTGTAATACACTTCTAGGGGCAAAATTATAATTTTGACTAAAATCAATAAAATGGGTTATTTTCTATCACATATGTGTATTTAGTGTCTGTGATACATCCTTTGAGTTAATGGTAATGATAATTCATATTTTCAAGAGTTGAAAATTTAAGACATGAATAATCATTATTAACTCATAAAATTGCTCCCGACCATAGGATCATCACGAGGATGGTGATTGATCCGGAAGGTTGGTGTACAATCGCTTCTCTTTAGTAGATGAGTCTTGAGTCTACGGTGTGGAGACACCGGAGCGAGAGTACAGGTACTCGTTAGAGAACGAGGGCACTGAGCGTGACCACCTCGAGTAGTCATTAGGGAGTCTACCTTCTCGTCAATGACTGACTCGATGCTGCAGTAGTGTGTCTGGTTCTTTGACCTGAGATGCATCGGCAGTTCACCTTGAGGGTGTTATAGTTTGACTACACCATTACTCGGTCTCCTAGCCATATGGAACCCTGAGGTGTATGTTGGCTATAGCATGTTCATTGTAGGAACTGGATTGCATCAAGATGGAATCTATCTACCTCGGTGGTAGAGGAGCAGCCCTATGATGATCATGAGAATCAAGTCCAGAAATCCATGGCCATGGTAGAGTGAAATAATAGAAAGAGTTTCTATTTAGATTTTCACATTGGACTCGAATCGAATGATTACATCATATGACAGAGACTAGGGTTTGACGAGTTCACCTTAACCCTAATCTGATCGGGGCTCAAGATAGAAGAACTTAATCACACAGGTAGCTGCACCAAGAGGTTCGCATTCAGCTCTGATGGGTTGCCACCATATACTGCTAGGTGTCACTGGTGGATTTTGGGAGCAATTAGAATGATTTAGATGATCGATCATTCTAGCTGTTCGAATCAGAAGAGTTCTGATCCATCGAAAGGAGTTTCGATGATGTCGATGATAGAGATCATGACATATCCCATTACCATACAGAACTGAACCTAACTGGGTCACACAAACAAGGGTTTGAATCTGGTGATCATCAATTGAACTGATCTAGTTCAATTGATCTGAATGAGATTCAATTAGGTTCAAGGAAATCGTGCTAGCACTCGATTGAACCTAACGTTCTTCTTTTACTATCATAAATAAGTTGTCCTGTCTGAGCCAAAGGAGTTTGTGCTCAATCAGAGGCCTTCATATGGTCTGACTGGAGGTTGTCCAAGTCAGAAAAGGTTGTCTTATTTTGTAAGACACATTACCTGCCATTTTTGGTCACCTGCCATTTCTTGTTCTTTGACTTTGGTCAAAAGTCTACCTTTGACTGGTCAAACGTTGACCATTGACACTTTGACTTTTGACCACATGTCATGCACCTATTGGAGAGCTGGTGGGGGCCTGTCCCCCTGCCAGAACCTGGCAAGGAGAAGGGCGCACGCCACCCTAGGCGTGTGCCCAAGTTGGAGGCGCCTAGGAGTCCTTGTTGGACAAGGACTCCATCTCCTTTTTGGATTCCAATTAGAGTTCTTCTAAGAACCAACTTTGACTGGTCTTAGGCACCCTCTAAGGAGGAATCCAGGGGACTCTATTCCCACCAATCAGATTTAGATCTGATTTCACAAAGGGTTGTGATTGGTTGGGAAGAAGAGGAGTTGGATCACAGCTTAGTCTATAAATAAGACCCTGTACGCCCAACTCAGATTGTATGAGATAGAGATATGATGAGATCATAATTTCCCACGCCCCAAGGCTGCCTCTCCCCTCCTTCTCCATGCCATAGTCTCTTCTCCCTTTCCTCTCCACGTCCAAAAGGAGTTTTGGACCTTGGTTGGTGCGATTCAGATCAAAGAAAGGCGATCAAAAATAAGAAGGCTGCGCTGCTGCAAAGGACGACTGCTCATCTTCAAAAGGAGTTTTGAAGATCCTCCAGATCAGATCCAGATCTGATTTTTGGAGGCATGATAGAGAAGAAGAGGATCTCCAGATCCAATTCAAGTGGATACCGGTAGAGGCCAGGTGCTTGCATTGCTAAGATCCAGAACCTTCCGCTGCAAACAGGATCATCAACAGGGTAATAGGATTACCCAGATCAGGTAAATTAAATTTGATTTAATTTATCTTTTTAATTTTATTTTATTAAAATAATAAGAATCAGATCTAAAACATATCAACATCTGATTGGGATCAAGAGAAAATTTTTTGAAATATATCTCTTGATCTGATCAGATCTGAACGAACCTGGACCGGAAAATCAGGATTTTCCTTCAACTGGATCTCTACACCTAAGTCAAGCATGGATATTCACGTCAAACGATGGAGGAAAGGTCAAGATGCTCGGCACATAAAAAAAAAAAGAAGGCAGTGTGAAAGCTACCTTAATTCATGCACTCACCATTTGGGGGTGTACAGAAAATTGACAAAATAAGTGGTAATAGAAGATACATTTGTCTTTTAAATTAACACCTAAATACTAAGTTAGACTTCACAAACATAAGTGCTGAAGATATTTGGATGAATTCTAAAAGAAGTTTCTCATTAATCTGACCATAAAATTTACTTCTAAAACTCAATACTTAGTAAGTGATACTATCTAAACTTTTGATCTTAAATCCTAAAGCTATTTTTGTAAAGGAGGATCTCAATGAAACATGGTAATTAATCTAAACTAGTATGATATTGCTAAGGGACTGGCAATAAGTTGGGAGGTGTGATAATATCATAAATTTATGAATAAAAATATTAATTTATTAATTAATTTATACTTATTTTTAAAAATTAATATTTTTATTAATCTAAATAAAAAAATAAATTCACTAATAAAAAGATCTCATTTTTTTGGTTACAATAAAACAAATTTGAAGTAATTCGATTTAAAATGAATTTAATATGAATTTTTAAAAAAATTAAAATTAAAAATTAAAGAAAAAAATGGCTCAGTCAACTCAAGTCGCCATGCCATATCAGCCAACACGTCCAACTGTGCTGAGCCAAGCTACCAAGCCGTTATCAGCTAGCGCGCTAGCTAGCCGGCCCGTCTTCAAAGCCTAGCCCACATGTATCAGCCCGCCAGCCTGCATTCAGTCCATAAAATAGTGTAGACTGCCAGCTCAGCAAACGATAGCAAATCATAGGCTACCACGTGATAAACTAAGACCTCTAAGAGGTTTACAGCATTTTTGTCATGGCGCATGGGGCATTTTTGTCATTTCACTCATCAAAATGCGCACGCCGATTGGTTGTGGTGTGCGGTGCGGCGAGTCCATGCGGTCCATGGGAACAGTAAGTGCATGATCGGATGGCTGTGGTTTCTTGCGGTCAAGATCAGACGGCTGTGATGATTTTTGGGTTTAATTCAAACTCTATCAACTTCATCTGCACCATTGGACGGTAGCGCTCACATCTAGCATTGATCCAATAGGTCAAAATGCTTTCGATGGTGATCAAGACACCCAGGCACGCGATCAATGACCTAATTTCCTTCATCAACATGCGATCAATGGCCTGAATATTTTCCAACTCAATTTGGGCTGATAAAACTCCATTTTTGGTATTTTTTGAAGTCTTGGATCACCATCTAACAGCCAGAATGCATAGAATTTCATATGAGACATGATCCAACAATTTTATGTTGTTTTCTTCAACAAAAACGGATCTATAGTAAGTATTTAGTTCCATATTACCTGATAACAAAGTCTTCAGTCCTCCAACACCTATTTAAAGGACCTCGGGCCTCTAGAGTTTAGTGTCTTCTATTAAGGTGAAGCTTTGGTATAGGATAGAGCCAGACTTTTGGTTAACGGCTACTTCGAGGCAACTGGTGCCGAGAGGAAGAGCTGGGCTTCTACACTATCTTTCCGCCAATGCCAATCCAAGATCAAGATCAGCCTGCTTCTAGTTTTTATTTTCTTTTTTTTCTTATCTTTTTACTTTATGTAATTAAATTTTAATACAAAATTTCTTTTTATGTAATTTAAATTTATGCTCTTTATTTTTATTGCAAATTTACTTTTATTGCAAATAGATGCTAAGATCTAAATAGTAAATCCTAGTATCAAGTTTATTTTTCTGCACTGTTTAAATTTCACTTTTAATTTTTGACTTCAATTTTATTTTCAAAATCTCTCTTTTTCTTTTGTAAAATCAAAGATTTTAAATCTAAAATACTACCTTCCCTATGAATTCGACCCGAGTCACTACTATCTATATACTTTTAATTATTTTAAGAAGTTAGATTAAACTGATAATTGTTATATTTTAATGATGGTCTCATGATCTATCAGCTATCAGCTTAGGTTTGAACCTATGAGGTCATATATATAAGAGATCTCAATTTGATCAGATGGTTGATCAACGATTTAGAATCATTCTAAGGTCACGATTGATGTTTGACCTAGTGCAAGTATTGCAGGAGATTCAATTAGCAATGGAATGACTAATTAGCTTAATTTGATTAAGCCAAAGGTCTAAAATTAATTCTAATTAAATAAGATTCAATTATATATGTTTTGAACTTGATTGGATCAAGTTTAATTTGTTTATTATATAAGCCAATTGCAAGGAAGAATAAGTTTTTGTTTAATTAGGACTTGTATGCATCCAATTTCTAATTTGATTAAAAATTAAATCAGATTTAAATTTAATTTAATCTGATTTAATTAGGATTTTAGTTGGACTAAGATCATCTCTAATTGGGTTATGTTTGTTTTGATTTAATTAGGTTCAAATAATAAGTTGGACCAAGTCAAAACTAGAAGTCCAAGTGTGACTAGGATTTCTCTATCTTGTGCCACCTTGCTTTCCATGCCCTCCCATGCTAATTTTCTTAAAATTTTTATAGAAAATTTTATTTCTAGGAAGTATCCATGCCCTTTTTATGTCTCCCACCATTTTAGTATTATTCTAGATGGCTGTTCTGATACCAATTTATTGGGAACAATCCTTGCTACTCAATGATTATGAAAATAGAAGGATCCAAAAAAAGGGATGGGCTTTCTATTGAAACCCTAGCAAACCCTAGGGCATGGAGAAAAGGGAGAGAACAAGAGAGGAAGAGAGATTTTAGTGAGAAAAGGCTTGTATTGATTCCATGCTTAGTTTACAAAACTCAGTACAGAGTATATATACCTGGTCAAATAAGATCCAACCTAAAAAACTTTCCTCGCTAACCTAATATGATGCACTCCTTGAGCCCACGTACACCCATGTCTCCCATGCACACACCTATTGGACAAATTTCAGTCCAATCCATAGGTTAGCCCCCTTAGGACCTTACAAACCAAGGCCCTAAGTTCCTAGGATTAAACCCGATCCTAGGCTAGAATAGAAATCACATTCTATTTTGTTCATAACTCGAGCTGGCCCGATCAGCAATTGGACTAGCTCGATGGTAATGTCTCCTATGAGAGCCTGAATTATCACTCTCTATTCTACTACTCGGGTCAGCTCTCTCAAGGTTTGAGCTAGCTCGGCTTCTACTCTGGCTGGTTTTGATAGGAATCGAGCTAGCTCTTCCAATGTATCAGCCTGATATGCTTTCTAAACTTTTGCTTGAGCCAGCTCTTTCAAAATTTAGGCTAGCTCATCTTCTGCTTGAGCTGGCTCTTTTGTAGCTCAAGCTAGCTCTTCTGATAGGATCCAAGATAGCTCTTCTAAAGTGTTTGCTAAAGCTTTTCGATGGTTGATTCCATTCACTCCTTGCTCTCTTTCCATCTACTTCCAAGGCTTGAGAGCACCATACCTGAGCTCATAATCTTCACCTTGGTGCTCCCAAGTTCTTATGAACTCGGTTCTATCTATCAACCCCATCAATACCATGCAATTATAAAAGCTATTCCATGGAAGTACCTTTATGAGCACATCAGCTAGATTTTTCTTGGTGTGAACCTTCACTAGCTCCACTTCACCATCCTCCACTAGCTCTCTAATTCTGTGGTATCTAATATCAATGTGCTTGGTCCTCATATAATACATAGAGTTCTGTGCGAGCAACAAAGCACTCTGGCTGTCATAATATATTTTGACTGCATCCTATGAGAATTCCATCTCCAGCACCAAGCCCTTCAACCATAGAGCCTCCTTCGCTGCCTTCGTGATGCCAATGTACTCCACTTCAGTAGTGGATAAGGCCGTAATTGACTGTAAGTAAGATCTCCATGAGACTGGACCTCCGTACAAGCTGAATACAAAATCTATAGTCGAATGTCGAGTATCCATATCTCCATCAAAATCTACATCCATAAATCCCTCTATTAGCCCTTAAGCTTCCTTAGACATATTAGGATGTTCCTTAGCACCTTCCCACTAACCATAGTAGATGTCGATCCCAACTGAACCTGCCAAGTATCTGAAGATACCCTTTAATGCTCTCAAGTGCTCCTTTCTAACTTGAGCTATAAATCTGCTCACTTGACTTGTTGCATGGGCTAAATCTGGCCTACAACATACCATAGAGTATATAATACTTTCCACACCAGAAGCATATGGAACCTTTTCCATCTCCTGAATTTTTATTTTAGTCTGTGGTGACATGGTCTTAGAGTGTCTAACATGCTCGGCTAGTGGTAGCTCAGCTAGTTTGGCCTCCTTCATTCCAAATCTCTCCTAGACCTTCTTGATATACCTCCTTGAGATAGATGTAGCAGCCTCTTGGTTCTATCTTTGATGATTTTCATATCAAGGATCTTCTTTGCAGGCCCCAAGTCCTTCATCTCAAACTTTTGAGACAAAACTTCTTTTGACTCCTGCATAACTTTCTTACTCTTGCATGCTATCAGCATGTCATTTACATACAAGAGTAAGTATAATCAAGATTCATCTTCCAGAGACCTCACATATACACACGAATCATGATCGCACCTGAAAAGTCTAATACTTCTCACATAAGTATCAAACCGCTTGTACCACTGTCTAGGAGACTGCTTCAATCCGTATAGCAATTTCTTCAATAAACAGACCTCTCTTTGACCCAGGCTCCCTGAAGCCCTGTGGCTTCTCCATGTATATGTTCTCCTCCAAATTTTCATGGAGGAATGCTATCTTAATGTTTATTTGCTCCAGTTCCAAATCATGTGCAGCAACTATGCTCAACATCACCCTGATAGACATATATCTGACAACTAGAGAGAAGACTTCTGAGTAATCTATCCCTTCTCTCTATGAGTATCCTTTGGCTACCAACCTAACCTTGTACCTCACTCCATCTTGCTCTAAAAGTGCCTCTTTTCTGATGAAAACCCATTTGGAACCAATGGATCGAGCATCATCTGGTAGATCCACCAACTATCATGTCTGATTTTTCTTGAGAGACTCCATCTCCTCCATCATGGTCTACATCCATGACTCCCAATCCGAACTCTCTATGAGCTCCTCAAAACTCTCTAGATCTCCATTAGTAGTGATGAGAGCATAGAAAGTAGTCTCATTAGTGCCATATCGCATAGGTTTATGAACAGTGCACTTTGACTTGTGCAGTGCTACTTTTCTTACAGTGTTCTGCAAGTCTACCGCCTGTGGTTGCCTCTGCACTTCTGCCAAGATAGATCGCTCTCCATGCTAGTCCTCTACAGGTGTATCACCATGCCTTTCTAACTTCATCTCAAACTAAACACGACCCGAGGTTGATGTTGAGGGCAAATCACCTGTATCTGAGAGCTTTTCCATGCTATCTTGTGTTGTCTTCACAACTCCATATGCACTTCCTGGCTTCAAGATGATACTTTTTTTATCAAATATCATATTCTGACTAACAACACACCTCTGAGAATGTGAATCCCATAGCAAGAAATTCTTTACACCTCGTGGAAATCTGATGAATATCATCTTCTGTGACTTTGGGTCCAACTTGCTTCTGTCAGCTTCTTCTACCAAAGCATATGCGAGATAGCCGAATACCTTTAGGTGGCCAAGCTCCACCTTCTTCCCACTCCAAATAGCTTTTGGAAGTCCTCTGTTCAATTTTCTATGAGGAGATCTATTAACAAGAAAATATGCATAAATAAGAGTATCACCCCAAAATGATATGGGCAGTGATGCCTACAGCCTCAAGCTTCTGGCCTTCTCTATCAGTGTTTGATTCATCCTCTTCATGACACCATTCTACTAAGGGGTCATCTTCACTATGTAATGGCATTTTATTCCATTTTCTTCATAGTATCTTCTGAATGCTAGACTAATGTATGCTCCTCTATTATCAGACCTCAAATACTTTATTGGCTGCCCTGTCTCCTTCTCCAACTCAGCTCTTCAGATTTTAAATCAAGCAAAAACATCTAATTTTTTCCTCATCAAATAGATCCATACCTTCTCGAAGAAATCATCTATAAAGGTGATAAAATATCTCGCTTCACCTCGAGATGCAACAAGTGCCAGTCCCTATACGTCTAAGTGAACAAGCTCCAAAATAGCTTTACTCTACTTGGTACTACTAACAAATATAACTCTATGCTGTTTACCATAGATACAGGGCTCACATAGGTCATCTCTTTCCTTTTTGACTGTTGAAATCAGACCTCTCCTACTCAACTCTACGAGCCCCCTATCACTCAAGTGACCCATATGATAGTGCCATAGCTTGTAGGCTAGCTGCTCCTCTTGTGCTCCTATAAATACCTCTGCACTATCTGTAATCACTGAGCCCTCCATCCTATATAGGTTGTTGCTCAGTCTTCTTCCTTTCATCACCACTAATGCACCCTTAGAAATCCTCAAACACCTGCTGCCTAGCTGACAACTGAAAGCATATCCCTATCCTTCCAAGTAACCCAGGGTTATCAGGTTCTTCTTTAGTTCTGGCATATGCTTCACATTGAAAGTATCCATATAACTCCATCATACATCCTCACTCTTACTTTACCAATATCAGCAACTTTACATGGATGATCATCTCCAAGACTTACACTTCCTCCATCGGATCTTTCATAAGATGAGAACCACTCCCGATGTGTAGTGTAATGGTAGGAACGCGCTGAATCCAGTGTCCAGTGGTTGTCTGACTCTATTACTTCATCTGATACTATCAGTATATCTTCTCCACTATCTTCAGATGATGGAGCACCACTCTTGCTGGTCAATCCATCCTTAAAAGCGCCATTTCCCTTTTCATTCTTCAAAAGTGGGCAATTTCTTCTAATATGACCAGGTTGATGATACTTGTAACATTTCCAAGCCTTCTGATTTTCTCGAGACTTTGATCTATCCTTAGATTTTTCTCGAGTCCTCTCCTCAGGCCTTTCTTGCCTCTCATTCATAGAAAGTACCTCTGAATTAGGATTTCTTCTAAGTAGCCTCTCTCGTTGCTCATTGGACCTAAGAACTCCAACCACTTTCTCAAAGTTTAATGTCTCCTTTCCATACACCAGAGTAGTAATAAGACTATACAACAATAGGAGAGCTCTATCCTCTTTATCAATCTTCACATCAAGGCTCATAACATCCGAGCAAACTTGATTGAATTTCTAGATGTGAAAAACTAAGTTTCCTCTTTCAAGCATTTGCAAACTGTATAGCTACTTCTTCAACCATAGCTTATTTATCATGTTCTTGTCCATATACATGATCTCCAATTTCTACCAAAGCCCCTTTGGTGTGGTTTTCATATTAATTTTTAGCAAAACCTCTTCAGCGAGGTACATACAAATCGTACTGAAGGCTATCTCTTTAAGTTCCTCCCATTCTTCAATAGAAATCTTTTTCAGTCTTTCGTGAGTCAAAACCTTGTAGATCAGTAGATCCTTCATCCTTTATTGCCAAAGGCAGAAGTAACCCTTGCCATCAAACTTTTCAAAGTCCACCTTGATGGTACTCGATGCCATCCTAATCAGATTCTAATAACCAAACATAAAGAATAAATAGTGTTCAAAGAAATCTGTTCAGCACCTTACCACAATAGAAACTTTGACCTCCTCTCTACCAGATCTAACACCAGGGCTCTGATACCAATTGTTGTTCTAGATGGTTGCTCTCATACCAATCTATTAGGAATAATTCTTGCTACTCAATGATTGCAAAAATAGCAACAAGGATCCAAGAAAAGGGATGGCCTTTCTGTTGAAACCCTAGCAAACCCTAGGGCATGGAGAAAAGGAAGAGAACGAGGGAGGAAGATAGATTTCAGGAAGAAAAGGTTTGTATTGATTCTATGCTTAATTTATAAAACTCAGTATAGAGTATATACATCTGGTCAAATAAAACCAAACCTAAAAAACTTTCATAGCTAACCTAATGTGATGCACTCTCCAAGTTCATGTACACCCATGTCTCCCATGCATACACCCATTGGATAAATCCCAGTCTAATCCATAGGTTAGCCCCCTTAGGACCTTACAAACCAAGGTCCTAAGTTCCTAGGATTAAACCCAATCCTAGATCAAAATAAAAATCACGTTCTGTTCTATTCACAACTCGAGCTCGATCAATAATTGAGCCGACTTGATGATGATGTCTCCTACGAGAGCCCAAATCACCACTCTCTATTCTACTGCTCGGGCTGGCTCTCTCAGGGTTCGAGCCAACTTAGCTTCTACTCAAGCTGGCTCTGAAAGAAACCAAGCCAGCTCTTCCAATGTATCAGTCTGATATGCTTTCTAAACTTCTGCTCAAGCTAATTCTCTCAGAATTTAGGCTGACTCATCTTCTGCTCGAGCTGGCTCTTCTGATAGGATCCAAGACAGCTCTTCTGAAGCATTTGCCAAAGCTTTTCGATGGTTGATTCTATTCACTCCTTATTCTCTTTTCATCTGCTTCTAAGACTTGAAAGCATCATACCTGAGCTCATATTTAAAAGAAAATTAGTTGTGAAATAGATCAAAACAAATAAGTTATTTGGACCTAGGTCTCTATTGGATAGAGTTTGACATATCATCTTTCCTTATCTCTTTGAGGCACCATACCATCCAATTTTTTCTAATTTTTTCATGAGAAATAAAAGATTATTGTGCATATATTCCCTAAAGTCCATGAAAAAAAAAGGAGGAGATGCCCAAGGGTTGGGCACCCCAATCCTTGCTCAATTTGGACCTACCTTTCTAGGTATTTGATCTAGACAAGAACTCTGTCATAACTCTCTATTTAAAGAGAGTTAGGGCATGAGTTTTCTATAGATTTTAGATCTGAGAGAGAGGTTTGGGGCATGGAAAGCTTGGGTGCAAAGAGGATCTAGGTGTGGTGCTTCATTGAGACACAAATCGTTGTCTTGGTGAGAGAAAAAGAAGGAAGAAGAAAGAATTCTTCTCCAGGGTTTTTTAGATCTCTTCTTTCTCTATTTTGTGAGATTTTAGAAGAGTATTTTCTCTCACAAATTCCTCCATATCTTCTTTGATTATTGAAAGGTCCAAGTTTTGAAGAAGAGGATTTCTGATCAGCCATCAAAGAAGGATCAGCATAGTACTAGCATACTATGCTGATTTCCAATTACTGACTTTGGATCAACGATCGAGGCTTCGTATGGACTTCTCATGGAGGTCAGACATGTGTGCAGCTTGAAGCGACAACCTCAATCTCGAATCAATAAGTTGAAGATCCTAACTTGCAAAAGGTAAGAGAGATTTGATCTCTCTCTCCCACTAGATTAGATCTAATCTTATTTTGATGTTGATATGATCAACATCAATAACTTTGTTTAATATTTTTAATTTTAGATTTATTAGAATGTATAGATTATGACATTAGATTCTAGATCTAAAATTTATTTATATATTTTAATAAATTAATATGATTAATTTATTGCTTCTGTTGATTTAATTTTGAAAAAGTTTCAAAATTTCTATAAGAAATCCTAGATTTTTTTTCCAATTGGTATCAGAGCCTAAAAATTTTATGACATGATTTTTATGCATATTTAGATTATTTATTTAGATTAGATCTAAATTATAATCTGATATTTAAATTTAAATTAAATTAAAAATCATTTGAATTGATTTATAAGGTTGTCCTGCTATAAGGTTTATATCTTATAGTATAAAGGTTGTTCTAGTTCGTGCACATCTAAAGTTAATTATAAATTTATTAGATATGATTTAGATTAATTTATGATCTATTAAATTTAAAATTATTTAAATCTAAAAATAAATATTTTAAATTGTATGGATTGATCTTATAAGATTGTCGTATTGTAAGGTTTACTTCTTACAGTGTAAAGGTTGTTCTAGTACGTGCTGTGCTGATCTAAAATTCTAATCATAAAATTTTAGATTCGATCTAAGAGATTTTATGATTTAATTGAAAGTAGTTCAATCTAATTTTAATGATCATAAATATGTTAGATTTGATCTAAGATGATTTATGATTAATTAGAATTAAAATTTTTTCAATATGAATTACATGAATATGTTTAGATTAGATCTAAAGTAGATTCATGTTTATGTTATTTGCATATTGATTATGAATCAAACATGCAACTAGTTGGTAGAACCATGTTGTAAAAGTATTTTACAAAGATGAAAACCATTTTTGAAATGCCGAACACCAACCCTCAACCAAAAACTTAATTAAGAATTAAGAGTTGTTTGATTAGGATCTAGGATTATGAATCCTAAGACACAAATCATAATACTTAGATTAATGGGTTAGAGGAAATTAGGGATTAGACCTAAGGTTAGATTAAAGAATGAACTTAATTAGAGAATTAACTAAATCTAATCAATAGTTGTCTTAGATTAGGTCAAAGATTCTCTAGATCCATTACAATAGTTGTAATTGGTCAAGTCCATGTCTTTAATGAGAGCCAAAATAGATTTGATTCTTAGCTACACTGTCTGTTAGATCCTGGTACCTCTTTGATACCAACTGGTAGAGAGAAGAAGAACAAAGCAGATGGCCGACACCTAGGGCTTAAAGTTAGAACCAGAGAGAGAAGAGTATAAAGTTTTAGAAAAAAAAGCTTAATTGTATTCCACTCTATTGTAAAGACTACAATACTTGAGTTTATATACCCTAGGATTTCTACTATATCATATGAATCCTAAAAAACCCAAACCCCAGTTGAAATACTTTCCTAGGCTAATCCAATACATGAAAGCACTCACCAAACCCATGTACATATGTCTCACATGCTCTCATCCCCTGGATTTGAACCCCATCCATACATGAGTTAGCCCCCTTAAAATCTTATTAATCTAGGCCTTAAGACTATAGGATAAAAGCCTATCCTAGATCCAACAGAATATCCCATTCAGTTCTATTCACCACCATCAAGCCGGCTCTATCAGAAGCCGAGCTGGCTCAGCTGCATCTCGTCCGAATTCTATCTTCTATATGCCTGAGATAGCCAGCTCGACTGCACCTCGAGCCAGCTTGATTTCAGCCCAAGCTGGCTCGATTTCAGTCCAAGCCGGCTCGACTGTGTATCCGAGCCAGCCCACCAATGTGCCAGCCTCTGTCTTGATTGATTCTTTTTTTTGGCTTTGGTTCTTTACTCTACCTTGTGTCCTAAGTCTTTAGAGCACCTATTAAGCCCCCTCAAGATCCTTACACCTGAACCTCGAGTTTCGTGCAGGCTACACGTTGCCTTCACCTAGGATAACTCATGTCCTAGCCCTAGGACTCACACCCATCCTAGTCTCTTAGAGCCAACACCCTGGCTCCTCTTGTGGCCTCTCAAGACTTGGGAGCACCACACCAAAACCTACACGGTCTAGCCTGAACTATTAGGTTGATCCAATCAAACTAATTAACTAGTTAGTATCTATGGTAAGTAACCAGTTAGTATCTAAGGTAAGTCTAGCAATCCAGATTAGTGACCTTTAATTGGCAGTCTGCTTATCTGGCCATTTTTTATGGTGTATAAGGCAAGTTTTAGCAGACTCTCCCAATGATCTCACTTACCTAGCCTTCTCGGTGAAGTTATGTTTTGGTCAGATCACTTGACAATTCAAGCTGATCTATGTCAGCTAGGTAAATTGGTGTGATTGATTTAGGTGCTCCTAGACTAACCTATCAATGGTCTTCCTTAATCTGACTTGGTGAAGTCAGTGGGAGGATAATGATTAGCTAGTTCATCTAACTCTCTTCTCTCAAATTAAATTAATTAAATTCTCTAAAATTATTAAATTCTTAAAATAAAATAGTTATGGTGATAACTAGATCATAGCCTCCCATTAAGGTGGATGATAATGGGTCTATAGTCTAGGTAGACATTAGAGGCACCTTATGCCTGATGTTCATCGAGATATTAAAATTATCATTCATCATATGATGATTAGGTCACACTTTCTAAACAATGATTAGATTAGCTAGAGCTTTTCTCAGGCCTAGTTATTATTCATTTGATATATCGAACTCAATCATGTTAATGGTTGGACCTAACCAAAACTTTCAGTTGAGGCCCTAGCCTACTGAAAAGATACTTAGGACAAAATCTAATACTAAAAATTATTTAAAAAAATAATTGATTAAGAATCTATCCATAGATGTACATGGGCTAACCAGAGCTTTCCTCAGGCCCGTATATAGTCTATATGGATTCTAGTACCCACTAAAGAATTAAGGTAATTCCTCGAATTGGAGATAGAGGCTACCAATTCGAATAAAATAGTGGAAGAACCTTTTGATTAAAGTCCAAATCTTTAGGTTTAATAAATCATTTACTAATTTGGCTTTTGACTCTCCTTTGTGCAGTTAAGGCCAAACCCTAGTTGCTCTATTCACTGTAAGATAATAATATACTTATGGGACCCAACTTTGATAACAAGTATCAGAAGTTGAACATTGTTCAACAGCATGAAGAGGTTCATGCTAGGGCTTCTTTGTCTAGTCTAAATAAAAGATCCAAGACTAACCTAGATCATGTAGAGTACTTCTACTATAAAAAGTTGGGGCACTAGAAGAGGAACTATCCTCAGTACCTTGCTTTCCATGATCCCAACAGGCTGAACAAGAGAAAAGAGCAAGGAGTTGCTGATCGAGGATGTTATATGATAACACCTTCTAATTTTTCTATTTGTGATACTACTACCTAGGTATTGGATATTAGAAGTCCAATTCATATTTGTAATTCATTGCAAGAACTTCAAGTTAGTAGAAAATTTGAAAATAATGAACGATTTTTGAATGTTGGAGATGGAAGATCAGTTCTAGTTCTAGCTATGGAAATAATTTCACTTATTTTCAATACTAATGTCATTTCTTTAGATGAATGTCATTATTGTCCTTCTTTTCTGATGAATATAATCTCTATTGGCCTTTAGGATAAAAATAATTATCATTTATCAATAAAGAAAGATTATTATGATATCATTATGAATAATGTTACGATAATATAAGGATAATAAAGAAATGGTATTTATATTTTATCACAACCTATGAGTGTAACGTACACTTCTAAAAAATGCCCAAAATTGGATAATGTCTTTGATATCTACTTCTAGCACTGTAGGCTAGATCACATTAACAAGAATAGGATAAATAGGTTGACTTAAGAGGAAATCCTCGAAGCTAATGATTGTAAATTACTTCCAACCTGTGAGTCCTATCTTTTTGAAAAAATGATCAAGTCACCTTTTACGACAAAAGGTGAAAGAAACATGAGCTCTTAAATCTAGTACATACTGATGTATGTAAACCTATAAGTATAAGTGCTAGAGGTGGATATTTCTACTTCATCATTTTCATAGATAATGTATCCAAGTATGAGTATGTCTATCTGATGAAACACAAATCAGATTCATTTAAAATGTTCAAACTATTCCAAAATAAAGTAGAAAAAAAAACTGGAAAAGATATTAAAACTCTTCGATCAGATCAAGAAGGTGAATACCTATCCAGTGAGTTCTTGACATATCTAGAAGAGAATAGAATTCTCTCATAATGGACTCCTTTAGGGACACCACAGCATAATGGTATATCAAAAAGGAGGAATTGAACCTTATTAGACATGATTCGATCCATGATGGAGTTTGCTAGTCTGCCTATTTCATTTTGGGGTTATACTCTTGAGATTGTATATTTTATATTGAATAATGTATCGAGTAAATCTATTACAAAGACTTCATATGAGATATGGACTGGGCGTAGGCCTACACTCTCTCACCTTTGGGTTTGGGGCTGTCCGGCCTATATCAAATATTTGCATACAGATAAACTTAGACTCCGGTCTGATAAGTGTATGTTTATAGGGTATCCTAAGAAAACTAAAGATTATTATTTCTACCATGCTAAAGAACAAAAAGTGTTCATCAGCAATAGGGCAATTCTTTTAGAAAAAGAGTTTCTTGGTGAAGGAACTATTGCCTCTAAGGTTAAACTTGAGAAAATTTAATAGATAGAAAAATCGACACCAATAGCCGAACATAAATCAGATTTGATCAGATTAAACCCAATGCCCCCTGCACCATTAAGGTGAACCAGGAGAGTACCGCATTAGTCAGATAGATACTATAGTTTCTTGATCCAAAATGGTGATCCTATCAAACTTAATGAGAATGATGAGGATCCGATCACCTATATGGATGTAATGCAGAAATCTAATTTCGAGAAATGGCTTGAGGCCATGAAATCTGAGATGGAGTCCATGAAGGTCAATGATGTGTGGACATTAGTTGATCCACCTAAAGGGATTAAATCCATTGGGTGTAAGTAGATCTTCAAGAGGAAGAGGAGCACAGACGGGAAGGTGGAGACCTATAAAGCTCATATGATTATTAAGGGGTATCATCAACGTTATGACATTGACTATGATGAGACGTTCTCTCCTATGGCAATGCTCGTATCCATTTGGATAATGCTTGCGATAAGCACCAAGCCTTTGGGCCTCCAATAATTATTAAACCAATGGACCCATTATCAATCAACTTAATGGAAGACTATGATTTAGTTATCACCATAACTTTATCATTTTTAAGGACCTAATAATTTTAGAGAATTTGATTAACTCATTTTAAGAAGAGGAAAGAGAACCAGTCAATTTCGATCCTCCTACTGACACCAAGTCAGATAAAAAAGGACCTAATTAAAGCTGACATTAGGAGCACCTAAATCAGTCACATAGATTTACCTAATTGACATAGGTGAACCCAAATCACCAAGTGATCTAATCAAAACCTAATTCACCAAGATGGCTAGGTAAGTGAGATCAGTGGAAGGGATATGCCATTAACTTATCAAAGATCGAATCAACGCGAGTAGCTTCCAATTAAAAACCACTGGTTTGGACTGCCAAACTTACCTTAGACACCATCCGATTCATTAGTTTCAATTTGATCAACCTAGTAATTTTGAGTTTAACCATATAGCTACGAATAAGTCCATTTGGTCTTTATTAAAGGCATGGACTTGACCAACTACAACTATTATAGTTGAATCTAAAGTGTTCTTGACCTAATCTAAATCAATATTTGGTTAGATTTGATCAATTACTCTAATTTAGTCCATTCTTTAACTAACCTTAGGTCTAAACCAATTAATGGACTTAATTCATCTAACCCAATAATCTAAATTTTATGATCAATGACTTAGAATCTTTAATTCATAACTCTCGATCCTAATTCATCATGCTTAATTCTTAATTAAGTTTTTGAGTTGAGGGTTGGGATTCGGTATTTCAAAAATATTTTTTAAAATTTTGAAAGGTTCTTTACAACCTAGCATTGTTCACCAAATGGGTTGACTTATTTCAAAATTGGGTTGGCTTATTTCACAAACAGTACTAGTTGTAGAGTTTAATCCGAATCTATGTACATTATAAAAAAATCATGAATCAATTTAGATTTAATCTAAATACATATTCATGACTTAATATTCATATTAAAGCCATTTAATCATATCATAAAAAATATTAGATCAAATCTAAAATTTTATTGTTAATGTTTTAGATCAGCAACGTACCATAATAACCTTTTCACTATAAGAGATAAATCTTATAGCAGGACAACCTTCAGTCCGTACGATCATGATTTTATTTTTAGATTTAAAAATTAGATTATTATTTAGATATAATCTAAAAAATAATATAAGCATGCATATACATCATATTAAATAACCTAGTTGCTCTGATACCATTGCTAGAATGCATATAAGGTTTCTAGCTCTACTTTCAAATTTTTTTCAAAAATCAAATGCAATGAAATTAAAAATTAATCTAATTAATTTTTTTAGAGCTATAAATCTGATCTAAATATCCTATAAATTTAAGATCTAATGTGACATATATGCAATGAATCTAAAAATAAAAAGCAACTAGCAGTAAAACGATTTTACTACTTTATGTGTTCAGAATATGTTACCTTTGCATGGATAGTCGATTACCATAATTTGATCACCATTGAACGGATCTGATCATCATGACATAGCCACACAGCGTGTTTGGTCTCCATCGATCATCCACATGAGGTCTTGATCCCGATTAGATCCTCCCAAGTGCTAGCTTGATGCAGAACAATCTTGACAGCTGAATCTGATTGAATGACTTCGATCTTCCTCCACCAAATCTTTGGATGCTATGGATTAGCACTAGAGGTAGATAAGAGGTTGAGGAGGCTCTCTAAAAAATTTTATGAAGATCTGATGCTCAGATCTCACGAAAGCACACCCCAAACCCTAGATCTGGATTCTAGGGCAGCATAATCACTCAAACTTTGCGCCATCCTTTCTCTCAAATTTTTCTTCCCTCAGATTTTTTTTTGATTTTTCTCATGCAAGGGGAGGGCTCACACATGTAGAGGGGAGGTTTTCTCAGATTGTCACATGTCCCAAAAAATCCCAGATTTAATAGAGGTGCAAAAACAAAAGAGGCATGGAGGGATTAGATAAGTTCAAGTGGTCATCCATTTGAATTCAAATCTCATTTGAATTCAAATGGTAACCAAATGAATTTTATCCATCTAGGGCATGAGAAGGAAGGGCGTGGCTCTCTCTTGTGTGAAAAGAATGCATGAGAAAACTCTTTCTCGTAGAGATTAAATGGTGCAAGGAATGGTGAGGTGGCACATGGGAAGACTAGGTCAAACTAGTCTCAATTTTATAGAATTTGGTATGGTGCTCCCAAGTCTTGGGAGGCCACAAAAAGAGCCAGGGTGTTGCCTCCGAAAGACTAGAATGGTATTATGAGTCCTAGAGCTAGGACAGGAGTTATCCTAAGAAGAAGATGGCATGTAGCCTTGCACAGGCTCAAGGTTCAGGTGTGAGGATCTTGAGGGGTTTGGTAGGTGCTCCAGAAAATTGGGACACAAGGTAGAGCAAAGGACCAAAGTCAGAAGAAGAATCAGCCAAGATAAGGGACTGACATATAGACAAGCTAGCTCGAATACGCAGTCGAGCCAACTCGGGATGCAGTCGAGCTGGCTGTCTCAGGTAGATAGAAGATAGGATTCGAGTGAGACACAGTTGAGCTAACTCATCTCCTAACAGAGTCGGCTTGATGGTGGCAAACAAAACTAGATGAGGTTTTCTATTTGAGTCTTAAGGCCTGGTCCAATAAGGTCTTAAGGTGGCTAACTCATGTATGGGTTGGATTTAGATCCAGGGGATGAGAGTATGGGGGACATGGGTGTACATGGGCTCGATGAGTGCTTTCATATATTGGATTAGTCTAGGAGAGTTTTTCAACTCAAATTTGGGTTTACTAGGGTTCATGTGATATAGCAGAAATCCTAGGGTATATAAACCTAGATATTGTAATCTTTACAATAGAGTGGAACCAATATAGAGCTTTTCTTCCTAACTCTCTTCTCTCTTTTCTCTTTGGTTCCAACGCCAAGCCCTAGGTACCGCCATCAATTTTTGCTCCTCTTCATATTTTTGGATTAACACTCAGGTTAGCATAAGAGATCGGATCTATGACTGTGATTTCGAGTAGTCGTAGGCATAACAATTGGTATCAAAGCAGTACCGATTGTTCCAACAAATTTCTCTCATCCAATTGAACCAACCCAATCCAAATTGGTTAGACCCAATTAGAGTAAATTAAATCCAACTAATTTAGGCTCAATTAGGCTTAATAAGATCCTAATAAAATTAGGAATTGACCAAACCTAATTCCTAATCAAATCATGGATCAAACCTCCTCGGCGATTAGATTATCTCATAGCCTAATCGAGTCAAACCCAACCGAATCCAATTCAATTGGACTTGATCCAAAAATAATAATTCAATTAAATTAGGTTGATTAGAAATCAAATCACTAATTAAACCTCTTATAAATATAGAGTCCAAATCCAGTGGGTGTCTGGACTCTATCAAATCATTAATTAAACCTTTCATAAGCATAGAGTCCAAATCCAGTGGGTGTCTAGACAACAGAGTTCCATCAAAATGAAATTCTTGATCGAAGAGTTCCTAATCAGTGAGACTCCTGATCCTAGTATCCTAAACAAGTAAAACTCATGATCACAAAGTCTCAAACCAGTAAGACTCTCGATCATAAAGTTTTAGACAAGTAGGATCTAGAGTTTCAGTGTAGTAGGACTCTTGGTCAAAGAGTTTCAGTCCAGTGGGACTCTTGACCACAGAGTTTCAGTCCAGTGGAACTCCTGATCATAGAGTCTCAGATAAATAGGACTCAGAGTTCCAACCTAGTAGGACTTTTGATCGAAGAGTCCCAATCTAGTGGGACTCTTGACTATAGAGTCTCAATCCAATGGAACTCTTCATCAGCCATCAGATCCGATAGGAATTTCTAATGTGTGTGACCCCGCATATTTGAACCTAAGCTGGTAGCATAAGAACCAATTCTTGTATTAATCAAAGTGACCATCTAGCAATGGTACCTGACATCCAAATAGGTCAAATAATCATAATTGCAATACTTAGAACCTACGTGAATATGGTTACCACATAATTCATCCTTTTGACCTCTATATACAGCATGACTCGGAGTTAAACTATCAACCCTAAAAAATACATCCAAATCATGTCTTAATGTAACTAGTCCCGTGACTCATCACTAGGACTACCCTGGCTAGGGATTTACTAAATTGAAACATAATTGAATATAGCTCCTAAATCAGAGTGGTCAATCCCATCTGACTCACACACTGACTCCTTAAATATTTGATGGTACCCAAAAACCTTCCATCACTGAATTAGAAATTCAGATAGTCCAGCACTAAAGCACAGTGAGTTGCTTGGAAATCACTATAGTGATCTTAGATCATAGGGATACTTATATCCATATTCTATCAGAATAAATCTTGACAGTAGAAAAGCTCTAGAGTCGGTCATATTTAGTACAGATGTACCCCTACATCTCACCTACATGCCATATTAATGTCTCCATACTTTTTGGTTAAGAGGACAACCAACCTATATGGCACACAACGATCTATACTCAATAAATATTATCGTTCTAGATAATAACGTATCATTTAATCGCGAACACATTTAAAGACTAAATGATAAATCCTCCTTTATCAATTCTAAATATTCCTAAGGACTTCACCACAATATAAGAGTTTATTAGAAGATGAAGAAATTTATGATGAAAAATATTAAAATAATTTTTATCCATTTATTATTTCATATACAAGTACAAGAATCAATACAACCGTCAATAGACTAATGATTGGCTTTGAGACACTATTCCCAATAATCTTCCACATGGACTAAAGCTAATCGGTGCAGTATCTAATACCCATCTTCGACTTGAAGTTGTCAAACTCCTTCACCATAATGGCTTTAATGAATGGATTGATCAGATTCTTCCTTCCGTCGATCTTCTAAAGATCGACGTCACCTCGATCGATGATCTCACGGACCAGATGGTAGTGACGTAGAATATGCTTCATCCATTGGTGTGCCTTCAATTTTTTTGCTTGAGCAATGGCTCTAGAGCTATCGTAGTAGAGAAAAACTAGACCATCAAGGGAGGGTGCTATTCCGAGCTCAGTGATGAATTTTTTCATCCACACTATTTCTTTAGCAGCATCTGATGCAGTGACATACTCTGCCTTACAAACTACGTCAGCCATAGTGTGCTGCTGAAAACTCTTACAGCAAATAACTCCTCCATTAAGGATAAACACATATCCTAACAGACTTTTACTATCATCATGATTGAACTAAAAACTAGAGTCTATAAACCCTACAAGTCTCAAGTCTGACTCACTATAAACAAGCCACTAGTCCTTAGTATTTCTTGAATACTTCAAGATAGTTTTAACAATCTTCTAATGGTCCTTCCCTAGATCAGATTAGTATTTACTTACTACTCTTAGTGAGTATATCACGTCTGGTCGCGTACATGTCATAGCATACATAATAGAATCCACTATCGAAGCATATAGAATTCTACTCATATCCTTTGTCTCTTGAGATGTTGTCAGATAATTTCTCTTTGAGAGAAAAATTTTATTACCTATTGGTAGATGACTTTTCTTGAAATTCTCCATGCTAAACCATTTCAACATAGTTGTCAATGTACGTGGACTAAAATAATTAGAATAACCTTTTAGATCTATCTCTATAGATCTTCATCCTTAAGATGTTGGAAGCTTCTCCCAGATCCTTCATGGAGAACTATGACGATAGCCAAATCTTTATTCCTTGTAATGTAGGGACATCATTCTCGATTAAGAGAATATCATCCACATATAATACTAGGAATACAACCCTGGATCATTAGCTCACTTGTATATGCAGGGTCCTTCTCCATTCTTAACAAAGCCATACGTCTTGATCATCCTATCAAAATGTATGTTCCAACTCCAAGATGCCTGCTTTAGTCCATAAATGGATCTTTGAAGCCTACATACCTTAGACTCATCTGTACATGTGAACCCTTCAGGTTGTATCATATATACCTCTTCGTCCAACTCTCCATTCAGGAAAGCTGTCTTTACATCCATTTGCTAGATTTTATAGTCCAGATGGGCAGCTATTGTAAGCATGATCTGAATGAACTTGAGCATTGCCATAGAAAAAAATGTCTCGTACCATAATGTTGATGATACCCCTTCGCAACTAGATGGATCTTATAGGTCTCCACCTTTCCATCTGGGCCCCTTTTCTTTTTGAAGACCCACTTATATCCTATGAATTTAACCCCTTCAGGTGGATCAACTAATATCCATACATTATTGACCTTCATGGACTCCATTTTGAATTTCATGGCCTTAAGCCATTTTTTAGAGTTGGGTCTCTATATTACATCCATGTAAGTGATCGGATCCTCATCGTTCTCATCGAGTTCGATAGGATCACCATCCTGAACCAAAAAATTGTAGTATTTATCCAACTGACATGGTACTTTACTAGATCACCTTAAAGGTGTAGGTTCACTAGGCTCCAAATTTGATCAAATCAAATTCGATTCTAGTTCAGCTACTTGTGTCGATTTTTCTACCTACCGAACTTCCTCAAATTAAACCTTAGAGGCATTAGTTCCTTCACCAAGGAACTCCTTTTCTAAAAAGATTGCCTTAAGACTGACAAACACTTTTTCTTATCAGTATGGTAGAAGTAATACCCTTTGGTCTCTTTTGGGTATCCTATAAAATAATACTTATCAGACCTAGGTCCAAGCTTGTCCATTACTAAACATTTGATATTTGTCGGACACTTCCAAATCCTAAGGTACGAGAGTATTGGCTTACACCTTATCCACATCTCATATGGCATTTTGGAAATAGACTTACTCAGAACCCTATTTAAAAGGTAACAAGCTGACTCAAGCATGTATCCACCAAAGGAAGATCGATAGACCGACAAATTCCATCATGGATCGAATCATGTCCAACAAGGTTCAATTTCTCCTTTTAGACACCATTATGCTGTGGTATTCCAGGAGGAGCCCATTGGAAGAGAATCTCATTCTTTCCTAGATATATCAGAAACTCGCTAAAAAGGTACTCACCCTCTTGGTCAGATCGAAGAGTTTTAATACTCTTTCTAGTTTACTTTTCTACCTCATTACGGAATAGTTTGAACATTTCAAATGACTCAGATTTATGCTTCATTAAGTAGACATACCCATACCTCGATAGGTCATCCATGAAGGTTGTGAAGTAGAAATATCCACCTCTAGCACTTGAGCTTATGGGTCCACATACATCAGTATATACTAGACCTAAGAGTTCACTAGCTCGCTCATCTTTTCTAGTAAAAAGTGACTTGGTTATCTTACCAAAAAGATAGAACTCACTGGTCAAAAGTGATTTATAATCACCAATTTCAAGAATTCCTCCTTGAGACAACCTATTTATTCTATTCTTGTTGATATGACCTAGCCTATAATGCTAAAGGTCGACTTCTGATACATCATCTAATCTAGGGCATTTACTAAGGATTGGACCATGTTAATAGACTATGATAGTAAGTAAATACCATTATTCAATTGTCCAACATAAACCATAATACCATTCAAAATGATATTACAAAAGTTTTTTTATTGAAAATTGATAACTATTCTTGGCCAAAAGGCTTATAGAAATAATATTCAAAAAAAAATTTAGATAGAAGTGACATTCACTAAGAACAACTTTATAAGAATTGATTACTAGGTTTATGATTCCTAAAGCTAAAACTGGAACTTGTCTTCCATCTCCAATATTTAGAAACCTCTCACCTTCATCAAATCTTCTACTGACCTGCAAATCCTGCATCGAATTATAGATATAATAAGAGCTTCCAGTATCTAATACCTAGGCAGTAGTATTACATATTAAGAAGTTGCAAAGTGTTATTATAGAATTACCTTGCCCAGCAACTGCTTACTTCTTCCTTGACTTTTTCGGATCTAGGAAGATAATGTACTGAGGATAGTTTCTCTTTCAGTGCCTCTACTTCTTATAAAAGAAGTACTCCATCTAGTTCTAGTCGTGCTTGCACTTCTTGGTCTGACCCTATGAAAATGTCCCAACATATGGTTGCACCTTCTTATTCTTCTTCTTCATATTCTTCTTCTCTTTTTTAAAGAATTGACGACTAGAAGAGGACCCTCCCACTATATTTACTATCTCCATATGGAGCTGGTGATCCTTCTCAAAGTTCTATAAGCCTTGATCATGATTTTAACTCTGGTCCAGCTGTGATTTTAACTTTAGCTTGGTTGTGATTTTAACTTCAGCTTATCCTTGATTCTGACCTTAGCTTGGTCTTGAATCTGACCTCAACTCGGCTTAGGCTTTAACCTCAGATTATTATTCTTTTTTTTTTTGATGAGCTCAGCTTACTAAGGTTGAATTTTTGTTGGCCTCAGTTTTTTTAGCTTGAACCTATATAGACCTCGGACTTGTATGATCTTTGCCTTAGATTTGTCTTGCTTTCATTTTGGATAGATCTTGAACTTGACCTTGGATTGGTTTGAGATCTGACTTTAGCTTGGCTTGGGTTTTGACCTTGGATTGATCTTTTAATGAGCTCAGCTTAATGGGGTTGGACTTCTATTGGCCTTAGATTTGTATGATTTTTACCTCAGATTTATTTTGCTTGCACCTCGGATGAGTCTTGAACTTAACCTCGGATGGGTCTGGATTTCAACTTCAACTTCAGCATTTATTTTCACTTCAACTTTAGCCTTGGTTTCTTGAACTTAAGTCTTAATTAGCTTTGGGTTAGACCATGGTTTTGGTATCATATAGCCCTATAAGAAAGAAAAAGAGGAAAAAAATTAATAAAATAATAATGGAAAGTAGTTTGGAAGTTTTTCACCATGAGTTCTCTGTTCGGGAGATCTTAGTTTCTGTTTGATCCCTGGTTCAAATTAGACTTTGCCTTCTTCTTTCTCTTCTTCTTCTTCTTCTTTTCCTTTTTTCTTTTTGCATTAACTTGGCTTTGGGTAAAATTCATGGGCCACTCAAGTGGTTCTGAGGTTATTCCAAGTTAGCTTCGATTGTTTAATGTGCACAGAAGGACTTCAGAAAAAGTTGAATGTATGCATAGAACTTTGGTCGTATTGGGAGTGCACCGATTTCGATGCCCATGTATGAGGACTTCAGGCAGCATGCTTGGATGCGCAGAAGGGAGGAGATCAGAGTGGTCACCATGTTGCACCTGGGAGAGCAGGAAGGAGCTCGACTGAATGGGCGAGATCAACCAGAGGGGCATCAGATAGGTGAGACCAATCGCACCTAGGTGCAAAGTAGAGAAGATCGGCTAGAGGTGCATCGATTGCGAGCGAGAGAAGAGATCTACAAGCAGAGGGGAGATCGATCAAAGGTGTGATGGGCGCAAGTGAGAGAGGAGACGAAACGCATGGGAGAGAACCTCGACCGTAGGTGTTCCAGCTTCTCCTTCTTCTACTTTTTCTTTTTTTTTTGCAGAGGTCGGTGTTGCCTGAGCTCGTGATGGAGGACCTTGCCATGGGTTGGAGAGAGAAATCAACTAGATATCGATCGGAGCGATGGGTGTGGATGAGAGACCTTGCCATCGTGGGCCGTGCCTAGAAGCATGGAAGAGAAAGTCAGCTGGAGGTCACTGGCACCATCGCAGCCGCACCTAGAGCATGGGGGAGGTCAGCCGAACAAGCGCAAATGCATGGGAGAGGGGAGATCGATCGAAGAGGTGCCAGCTGCATCTTTTCCCCTCCTTCTTCTTCTTTTGTAGGAGGAGGTCAGCGCCGCCTAAGATCGCAATGGGAGATTCTGGCGCCATTAGGATCGTGAGGGAGAAGGAGGTCATAGCTGCCGAGATCGCGAGAGAGAAGGCCGGACACGGGGAGGTCACGAGAGGGAAGGTCGCTGACCCCGCCCCTCCTTCTATTTCCTCTGATTCTTTTTTTTCTCTTTTTTTTGAAAATAGGGAACTGAACTCCCTTCTTCTTCTTCTTCTTCTTCTTTGAAGTTGGCACCACCTGGGATCGTGAGGGAGATTGGCGGAATGCATGTGCGAGAAGAACATCGACTAGTTGGATCGCCAGGGCTAGGGAGAGGCCTACGGACACCATTTCCTCCCCTCTTTCTTCCTTCTAAAAGTCAAAATAGAGAAGAGCTAAATGCGATTGCATATAGTGATAATTGGAGTAACATTAAAAGCATATAGGATTTTGGTGTTAAATACGACTGAGTGGAAACCACTTGAGATAATAAGAGATCAAACAAAATTAATAGCATATAGAGTTCCAATAATAAATCCAACTTCTAAGTAGTATGTAGCAATTAAACATCAGTCATCAATATAAATATGCGATATTTAAAGAAGAGCCATAAAACTTCTAGTTAGTTGATGAGGATGATCCACTATCTAGATAGTGCATGATAGTAGCTAAGTTTTTGGATCTACATATCCCATTTAACAGAGTAACGTATGAAAAATAATAAATAGTTGCAATAGTATCTAAGAAAATGGCACATCTCTTAGCTTGAAAAATATTGCTCTGATTTGATCCAAATAGAAAAAATTTATGACCCATGGGAGTAATGAATAGAAATGATATCATAATCTCAAATAAAAATGTAATAAGTATAATAGTAGGATGCCAAAGTAACCGCCAACCCAGGAAAGTCTCTCTTCGTTCTTCTCTAATTTTTTATAATACCACTTTATTTTTTTTCTCTCTCTCAAGACCTTAGTCTCTCCATTTCATTTTGGATTTCAAAGGTTACTTTTATTTTGCCCATTATATTATAGTGCGAATGAAGATCTCTCCTTTCTAATATTTGATTCTATCTAGAACTCAAGGGAATGGATAAAAGATCAAGAATATAATATGACTAAAAATAGATTTGCATAATTATATTTCTTATCTAGATCCTGTGGTATTTTCACTGATTCAGATCATCCTTGTCATGGTCTTCTTCCTTGCTTGGATCTTTTTCTCTGATTAAAATTTCTTCCTCAATCGAAGCCCCCCAGTTTAGGCCTGGGTGGAAGAGTTTGAAGATGGACACTGAATCCCATTGTTATTATCATTATTGGAGCAACACAATGGAGCTTCTATCGCTGGATGCTCATTTTCTCTCAAAACGAGCTCAAAGGCCCTTCATCTAGTTCCATCTATTGATGCAAAAATCCACCTCGAGGTCAGATCGCTAGAGCTGCGGATGGTGGCAAGTCAGCGGTGATGGGATGGAGGTGGCCGTATCTGCAAGAGAAGTCTCTGACCAAAGTTGGCTCCGGCGGGGATCCTCCGACGCTCAAATCAGTTCTCCATTCAACAGAGAAAAAAAGATGAGCATTTGGGAGAGAAGAGTTCATACCTTAGGATCCCTCTTTTTTTTCTCTTTTATAGAAGGGTCCAAAGTTTGTTAGGATGGATTATGGGTTGTTAGTCATGGAAGAGCAGTGAGTTATCAGAGATATTTTATTTGCCCACTAGAATATTCTCAGGAATCATATCAAGTATTGTCCCCTCATGGCGTGTAGAGGAAAAGTTGACAATCCAGAGGAGTTCATCATCCTAGGGGAGTTCATCTTGGGAGAGTTCATCCTGGAGGAGTTCATCCTAGGGGAGTTCATCCTGAAGGAGCTCATCTTGGAGAAGTTCGTCCTAGAGGATTCGTCCTAGGGGAGTTCATCCTAGGTTATTCATCTAGAGGATTTCATCCTGGGGGAGTTCATCCTGGGGAAGTTCATCCTAAAAGAGTTCATCCTGGAGGAGTTCATTCTGGGGGAGTTTATCTTGAAAGAGTTCATCTTGAAGTAGTTCATCCTAGAGGAGTTCGTCTCGGAGGAGTTCATCTTGGGAGAGTTCATCTTAGAGGAGTTCATCCTGAAGGGTCCATCCTTTCGATAACTTCAAGTTTGGCCTAAGATAGGAACTCGACCTCAGCCTTTTGAAGACCTCCAATCAGCCCATATGACATAAAAGTCCCCCAACATCACTTATTAAACTTCTTTTGATCAGCCATTAGATCGGATAAGAACCTCTAGTGTGTGTGACCCCGTAGGTTCGAACCTAAGCCGGTAGCATAGGAACCAATTTTTTATACTAATCAAAATGACCATCTAGCAATGGTACCAGACATCTAGATAGGCTAAATAGTGCAATCACAATATTCAAAACCTACGTGAATATGGTTATCGCATAATACATTCTTTTGACCTATGTGCATAGGATGACACAGGGTCTAACTATCAACCATAGAAGATACATCCAAATCGTATCTTAGAGCAATTATTCCTATGACCCCTCACTAGGACTACCCTAGCCAAGGCTTTGCTAAATTAAAATACTATTGAACATAGCTCCTGTGACCAGAAGTGGTTAGTCCCATCTTGACTCATGCACCGACTCCTCAAGTACTTGACTATAGTCAGAAATCTTTTATCATTGAATTAAAAATTTAGGTAGTCCAGCACCAAAGCACAGTGAATTACTTGGAAGTCACCATGAAGATCTCAGGTCGGAGGGATACTTATGCCCATATTCCATCAGAACAATCCTTGACAATAGAAAAGCTCTAAAGTTAGTCACGTTCAGTACAGATGTACCCCTACATCTCATCTGCATGCCATACTAGTGTCTCCATACTCCTTGGTTAAGAGGACAACCAACCTATATGGCACACAATGATCTATACTTGATAAACATTATCGTCCTTAGTAACAACATATCATTTGATCGTGAACTATTTTAAGGACTAAATGATAAATCCTTCTTTGTCGATTCTAAATAGTCCTAAGGACTTCATCACAACAGACAAGAGTTTATTAGAAGATGAAAGATTTATGATGAAAAAATTAGAATAACTTTTATTCAATTAATAATTTATATATAATTACATAGAGTAGCTCAATCGTTAATAGGCTGAGATTGGCTTTGGGACACTATTTCCAACAATCTTCCACTTAGCCTAAAGCCAATCGGTGCAGTATCGTATACCCATCTTCAACTTGAAGTCGTCGAACTCCTTCACCGCAATGATTTTAGTGAATGGATTGGTTAGGTTTTTCTTCCCATCGATCTTCTGAAGATCAACATTACCTCGATCCACGATCTTCTGGACAAGGTGAAAATGATGTAGAATATGCTTCGTCCGTTGGTGTGCCTTAGGTTTCTTCACCTGAGCAATGGCTCTAGAGCTGTCGCAAAAGAGTAGAACTAGACCATCCTGGTAGGATGCTACTCTGAGCTTGGTGATGAACTTCTTCAGCCACACCATTTCTTTGGCAGCATCTGATGCAGCAACATACTCTGCATCATACACTGAATCAGCCATGGTGTGCTGCTTAAAATTTTTTCAGCAGACTGCTCCATCATTAAGGGTGAAAACATATCCCAACATACTCTTACTATCATCATGATCAGACTAAAACTTGGAGTCTATAAATTCCACAAGTTTCAAGTCCAATTCATCATAATAAGCCACTGGTCCTTAGTATTTCTCAAATACTTTAGAATAGTTTTGATAATCTTCCAGTGGTTCTTCTGTGGATCAAATTGTTATCTACTCACTATCCCTAATGAGTATGCCACATCTGGTCACATATATGTTGTGGCATAGATATTAGAACCCACTGCCGAAGCATATGAAATTCTACTCATACACTCTCTCTCTAGAGGTGTTGTCGGACAATCCTTCTTTGAGAGAGAAATACCATGGTCTATCATAAGATAGCCCTTCTTGGAATTCTCCATATTGAACCTCTTCAGCATCGTATCAATGTATGTGGACTGGGACAACCCCAACCTTTTAGATCTATCTCTATAGATCTTCATCCCTAGAATGTAGGAAGCTTCTCCTAGATTCTTCATGGAGAACTGTGATGACAGTCAGATCTTTATTCCTTATAATGCAAGAATATCATTCTCGATTAAGAGAATATCATCCACATACAAAATGAGGAATATAACTATTGGACCATTAGTCCATTTATATATGCAGGACTCTTCTTCATTCTTAACAAAGCCATATGTCTTGATCGTCCTATCAAAATATATGTTTCAACTCTGAGATGCCTGCTTCAATCCATAAATGAATCTTTGAAGCTTACACACCTTAGACTCATCTGTGGATGTTCAACCTTGAGGTTGTATCATATACACCTCTTTAGTCAGTTCTTCATTTAGAAAAGCTATTTTCACATCCATTTGGTAGATTTTATAGTCCAGTTGCATAGCTATCGCAAGCATGATCTGAATGGACTTGAGCATTGCCACCGGAGAAAATGTCTCATCATAGTCTATACCATAATGTTGATGATACCCCTTTGCAATCAGATGGGCTTTATAGGTTTCCACCTTCCCGTCTGCACCCCTTTTTCTTTTGAAGATCAACTTACAATCTATGGATTTTATCCCTTTGGATGGGTCAACTAATATCCATACATCATTAACCTTCATGGACTCCATTTCGGATTTCATCATCTCAAGTCATTTCTTAGAGTTAGGTCTCTACATCGCATCCATGTAGGTGATCTAATCCTCATCGTTCTCATCGAGTTCGATAAGATCACCATCGTAGATAAAAAAATCATAGTATTTATCCGACTGACGTGGTACTCTACCAGATCGCCTTAAGGGTGCAGTGTCAATAGGCTCTGGATTTGATCGAATCAAATTCGATTTAGGTTCAGCTACTTGTGTCGGTTCTTCCACCTATCGAACTTCCTCAAGCTCTCTCTTAGAGGCATTAGTCCCTTCACCAAGGAACTTCTTTTCTAAAAAGACTGTCTTAAAGCTAACAAATATCTTTTGTTCATCAGCTAGATAGAAGTAATACCCTTTGGTCTCTTTTGGGTACCCTATAAAGCAATACTTGTCAGACCTAGGTCCAAGCTTGTCCGTTACTAAACGTTGAACACAAGTCGGACACCCTCCAATCCTATAGTGTGAGAGTACTGGCTTATGCCCTGTCCACATCTTATATGGTGTTTTGGAAATAGACTTTCTTGGCATCCTATTGAGAATATAACAAGCTAACTCGAACGCATATCCCCAGAAGAAGATTGGCAGACTAGCAAACCCCATCATAGATCGAACCATGTCCAACATGGTTTGATTCCTCCTTTCAGTTACACCATTATGCTGTGGTGTTCTAGAAGGAGTCCATTAGGAGAGAATCTCATTCTCTTCAAGATATGTTAGAAATTCACCAAAAAGATACTCACCCCTTCGGTCAGACTAAAGAATTTTAATACTCTTCCTAGTTTGCTTTTCTACCTCATTACGAAATAGTTTGAACATTTTAAATGACTCTGACTTATACTTCATTAAATAGACATACCCATACCTCGATAGGTCGTCTGTGAAGGTTATGAAGTAGAAATGTCCATCTCTAGTGCTTGTACTCATGGGTCCACATACATCAGTATGTACTAGACTCAGGAGTTCACTGGCTCATTCACCATTTTCAATAAAAGGTGACTTGGTCATCTTTCCAATAAGATAGGACTCATAGGTTGGTAGTGATTCACAATCACTGACCTCAAGAATTTCTTCTTGAGCCAATCTATCTATTTTATTCTTATTGATGTGACCTAGCCTATAATGCCAAAGGTAGACATCCAACACTTCATCTATTCTAAGATGTTTACCAGAGATTTGGACTACGTTAATAGACTGTGATAATAGATAAATTTCATTATTCAATTATCCAACACAAACTGTAATATCATTTAAATTGATATCACAAAAATTTGCTTTTATTAAAAATTGATAATTATTCTTGGCTAAAAGGCCTACAAAAATTACATTCAATAAAAAACTTGGATAAAAGTGACAATCACTAAGAATAACTCTATGAGAATTGATTACAAGGTTCATGATTCCTAAAGCTAGAACTAGAACTTGCCTTTCATCTCCAATATTCAGGAATCTCTCACCTTCACCAAATCTCCTACTGACCTGCAAACCCTACATCGAATTACAAATATAACAAGAACTTTTGATATCTAATACTCAGGTAGTAGTATCATAAATTGAGAAGTTGCAAGGTGTTATCATATAATTATCTTGTCCAACAACTACTTGCTTCTTTCTTGGCTTATTTGGATCCAGGGAGGCATTATATTGAGGACAATTCCTCTTCCAGTGCTCCTGCTTCTTGCAAAAGAAGCACTCCACCTGGCTCTGATTGGGCTTATGCTTCTTGGTCTGATTCTATGCAGACGTCCCAGCATGTGGCTGCACCTTCTTATTCTTCTTTTTCTTATTCTTTTTCTCTTTCTTAAAGGGTCGACCAGAAGAAGACCCTCTCACAACATTCACCGACCTCTTTTGGAGCTGATGATCCTTCTCAAAGTTCTACAGCAACCCCAATAAACCATGGTAGTTCACTATAGGCTTTATCATTCTAAAATGAGTAAGGAAAGGAAGAAAGGACTTGGGCAAAGAATTCAGGATCGTATTCTTGCCGAGATGCTCGTGTAGGAGAAAGCTCAACTTATTCAGGCACTCAATCATCTCGATCATGTATAGTACATGATTGATGATCGATGCCCCATCCCTCATTTGAGCATTGAAAATGGCACAACTAGTTTTGTGCCTTTCAACATCGTCAGGTGAGCCAAAAGAGTCATTCAATTTTTTAAGCATCTCCTCGGGCTGGGCATTCTCGAACCTGTGGTTGAACTCATCATTCATCGCTGCTAGCATAATGCATCAAATGATGGTGCAGTCATTGAGCTACTTCTAGTAAGTATCTCTGACCACACTTCTTACATTCTGAGCTGGCTCCTCAGGTGCAGGATCCATCAATATATACAGGATCCACTCATGCTCCAGGACGATCTTTAACTTTCGATACCAACTATCAAAGTTAGATCCCATAAGTTTGTCATTGTCTATCAATGACTGAAGCGATAGGGTAGTGGCCATTTTTGCACAAAAGAAAAAATATAGACCTAATTAGTATATGAATTATTTACTCTAAAGACTTGGACTTTAGTCTAAAGGTTCTCCCACTATTTTATTCAAACTGATAGTTTCTACCTCCAATTCGAGGAATTATCCCTAATTTCTTAGTAGATACTAGAATCCACATAGACTACACACGAGCCTAACTTTGGTTGGTCAACCCATGTGCACCTATAGATAGGTTTATAATCAATTATTTCAACAAACAACTTCTAGTAATTTAATTTTTGTATCAAAAATCTAATCAGTAGGCTTTGGCCTCCACTGAAAAAATTCAATTAGGTTCAACCATTAACATGACCATATTTGGTACATCAGACCAACAAATGATCAAGCCCGACTTTGGCCGATCAATCTAACCACCATTAGAAAGACACGACCAAATTATCATATTATGAATGATAATTTTATTAGTCAATAAGCACTAGATCTTTCGACCTCCAATAATTATTAAACCAATGGATCTATTATCACTTCAACTTAATGGGAAAGTATGACTTAGTTATCATCATAACTTTATCATTTTATGAATCTAATAATTTTAGAGGATTTTATTAACTAATTTTTAAGAAGAATTAACCAATCAATTTTGATCCTTCCACTAAC
This sequence comes from Cocos nucifera, assembly GCA_006176705.1. Lineage (NCBI taxonomy): Eukaryota > Viridiplantae > Streptophyta > Magnoliopsida > Arecales > Arecaceae > Cocos > Cocos nucifera. The sequence continues at coordinate 198,690 of QRFJ01005196.1, forward strand.
TTCACCAAGTCAGATCAATAAGGACCTAATTAAAACTGGCATTAGGAGCACCTAAATTAGTCAAACCAATTTACCTAATTGACATGGGTGAGCCCAAATCTTCAAGTGGTCTAATCAAAATCTAATTCATCAGGATGGCCAAATGAGTGAGATCAGTGGAAGGGATATGCCATTAACTCGTCAAAAATCAAATCAGTGCAAGTAGCTCCCAATTAAAAACCATTGGTCTGAGCTACCAGACTTACCTTAGACACCATCTGATTCATTAGTTTCAATTTGACCAACCTAGCAATTTTAAGTTCGATCGCGTAGCCACGAATCAAGTCCATTTGGTTCTCATTAAAGGCATGGGCTTGACCAACTACAACTATTATAATTTGGTTTAAAGAGTCCTTGACCTAATCTAAATCAACATTTGATTAGATTTGATCAATTACTCTAATTTAGTCTATTCTTTAACTAACCTTAGGTCTAACCCAATTAATGGACCTAATTCGACAAACCCGATAATCCATAGTTTATGATCAATGACTTAGATATTAGGAAATATGTTCTAAAGCCAATCATCTAAGTGGTAGATGATTGAAATTAGTATATGAATTATCTAATAATAATAGTTATTTGGCTGGTTCATCATAAAAGTTCTATCTTCCTTAAATGAATTTCTAAATTATGATGAAGTCCTTAGAACCACAATCAATCGATAAAGAAGGATTTATTGGATGGTTCTTAAATTGTTCATGATTAAATGATAAGTTATTAATAAGGATGATAACTTATCGAGTATATATCGTTGTATGCCATATGCGTTGGTTGTCCTCATAATCAAGTGGTGTGGAGACACTGGTATGGCATCCAAATGAGATGTAGGAGTACATCTGCACTAAACATGACCAATGTGGCACTCTACTATTAAGAGTAGCTAGCTAAGGCTAATAGGTATAAGTGTTCCTCTAACTTGAGATCACTAGGTGACTTGTAAGCAACTCACTGTATTTTGGTGTCGAACTATCTATATTTCTAATATAGGTTTGAAAGATTTTTAGATATAATCAAATACTTGTGAAGTTAGTGTATGAGTCAAGATGGGATTGATCACTCCTGATTAGCTTTAGGAAGAGAATGTCTCGTTATGTTTCAATTTAGCAAAACCTAGGCTGGATAATCTTCGTGAGGAGTTACGAGATTCATAAAATTTTGAGACATAATAGAGAAGATTTATATAAGTGTTTAATAGCATACTCGAAGTCATCTTGAGCATTAATGATCAAGAAGATGAATTATATGATAACCATGGGTCAGGGTTCTAAGAATATTGCTTTGCATATATTCGACCTATCCGAACGTCGAAAATCATTGCTAGATGGTTACTTCAACTGATACAAAAATTAATTTTTATGCTATCGACTTAAGTTCGAAGCTATAGGATCACACACATAAGAAGTTGTAACTTAATCAAATGGTTAATCGATGATTGAGAATCGTTCTAATGTCAAACATTCAATGCAATTGATGTTTGACCTAATGCAAGTATTATAGGAGGATAGATTAGCAATTAAATTACTAATTGGCTTAATTTGATTGAGCAATCAGGTTGAGATCAAATTTAATTAAATTATATTTAATTAAAATTAGTTTGGACTTAATTAGATTAAGTTTAATTAGCTTATTGGATAAGCCAATTGCAAGAAAAAAATAATTTCTAGTTGGACTTGGATTTGAGTGTACCTAATTCATAATTTAGTTAAGATTTAAATTAGATTTAAATATGATTTAAATTTAACTTAATTAGATTTTTAGTTGGACTAGGATCATCCATAATTAGGATTGTACTAATCTTATTTTAATTGGGTTAAAAATTGATTTGATCTAGTCAATATACGAGAATCCTAGTTAGACTAGGATTCCTTGTTTCCTTCCTTGTGCAAATTATCTCAATGCCCACCTAATTTTATTTTCAATTTTTTTCTATGATTTTCATGCCTAAGATTGATTTTCCATGCTCCATATCTAGTTTAATTTGAATCAAATCTGATTTGACCCTTTTTGGAAAGTGGTTTGGGTTTGTTTCCTTTTGAAAGAGTCCCTCTTGACCAAAACTCCTCTTCCCCTCTTGCGCCATTTTTATCCATGCCATATTTGTTTTTTGTCACCACCTTTTTCTCTTCTTTTGTGTGTGGTTTTCTGATCTCCACGTAGGAAAAATAGGGGAAGGGGTGTCCAAGAGTTGGACGCCCCATTGCTTTCTTGTTTGACTTGGTCATTTTGACCTAGTCTCCCTTATTTTGTGGCGCCTCCTATTAGATAGGAGGAGGGCATAAAAAATTCTAGTGTTCCACAAAAAAGAAAGAGGAAAAAGAGGAGAATGGCATGAGGGATGATGGTGACCAACTTCTTGGAGAAAATCCTTCAATTATGACATCAAAGGTTGATGTCTTAAAGAGACAAGGTAAGAGAGAAGATTGTCTTCTCTTATGATTTTGTTTAAAAATTTTTATCCTTTATTTTTGATCTATTTTTATATGATAAAAATCTAAGAGAGACAGAAGATGAGGGCATAGGGATCTATGCTCCAAGATGTTGGGGCATAAAGATCAATTTTGGAAATGATCTGATCATGTTCCGATGAGAGAAAGAAAAGAGAAGATTTTCTTCTCTTAGGATTTCTTTGAAAATTCTTCTTCTCTATATTTTGATTGATTTTTCTATGAGAAAAATTAGAGTGTGTAAGATCTGAAAATATGAGAAAAGCCTAGGAGAGAAAGTCTTCCCTTTGTCCTAGCATAAGGATGTTTTCAGGACATCAGTCGTTGATGTCCTGAAAGAGAAGATTTATCTTCTCTTAGGATCCTTTTCTAATGTATTTTATTTTTGATTTATGAAAGATTCAAAGATTGAATTTCTCTCCTAATCCTCCTCTTATTCTTTGTCTCTTGGAATATCCAAGAGATTCGAAGAATAAATTTAGATTAACCATCCAGAGGGATCCGTGAGAAGCTAGCACTTCGAGCGAATCTTCGTTCGACGAACCTCCGATTTTGTTACAATCTCGTGTAGATCTCCTTTATAGGTCAGAACACATGTGCGGCTCCAAAGATAATAATAAAAATCAATCATGGAGTTCTCAACCCATGCAAGGTAAGAGATATGATCTCTCCTCTCACCAAGATGTGATCTAGGTTTTAAATCTAGAATCATTCTAGATTTAGGGTATTAATTTGATCAATACCAAACCATTTTATTTTCAGATTTAAAATGTATTATGACATGTTATAGGTCCTAGTTTTAAGGTTTAATAATTTGATTACATGCATTTATAGATTAAATTATTTAATCTACATATTCCACTATGTTATATTTAAAAATTATTTTGAAATTCATGCATGAAACCCTGCATATTTTTCATCAGTGGTATCAGAGCATCCAGATTCTTTTATAACATATTCATATATACTTGAAAATAAATTTAAAAATTAAAATTAATTAAATATTATACATACTACCATAAGGTTGTCCTATTGTAAGGTTAACCCCTTATAATGGAAAGGTTGTCCTAATATGTGCTAATCTGAATGTGAATCATGAACTAATTAGATTAGATCTAAAAAATTTATGATTTAATTTTTTGATTTTAAATCTAAAACTAAACAGATGTTACATCTATTTTAGATTATTTAGATAAAATCTAAATAATATCAGATTGCACATACTGCTATAAGGTTGTCCTGCGGTAAGGTTTATCCCTTACAATGGAAAGATTGTCCTAGTACGTACTGATCCGAATAACCTAAATCATAAATATGTTAGATAAGATCTAAAATAATTTATAATTTATTTTTAGATTTTAAATCTAATTTTAAATAATTTATGATCTGATCCATATGATGTGTTTTATGTTTAGATCAAGATCCTCTTATTGTATATGTTGATATGTAATTTTTGTCTTGAATCTAGAATATGTATGACATACTTATTTTATAGAATTTAAATTGAGAACTTACTTCCTACAAAATCCTAGATTTGAAATTCTAGGATATGATCGAAACATTAAAATAAATCAGGTCTAAAATCTTATATTGAATATGATTCAATGTAAACTATTTACAATTTGAAAATATTTCAAATGATCAAATCAGATATTAGTTCCGAGGTTCCACAAACCCAAAACTCATAAGCTTGAACTTAATTGAGAATTAAGTGATTGTTTAGAATCTAGATTTGTGATTTGAAGATCCTAAGATAGTTTCATAAAACATGGGTTAATGGATAATGAGTTAGCTTTGATCAAGTCCTTAACTGAGTTAGACCAAGGATTAGATTAAATATAGACTTAGTTAAGAAATTGATCAAACCTAATTAATAGTTGATTAGGATTAGGTCATTTCTTTAGATCAATTCAATAGATGTAGTTGATCAAAGTCCATACATCTAACAAATAGATACTAATCGTGGCTCAATGGTTGAGCCTGAGTCTTTAGGCAAATCAGATTAAAATTGATAAATCAATTAGTGTCTAAAGTAAGTCTGGCATCCTAGATCAGTGGTTTTAATTGACAATCCACTTACCTAATCATTTTTGATGATGTCTAAGGCACGCCTTGGCAAACCCTTCCACCGATCTCACTTACCTAGTCAATGTAGTTAATCAGGTTTTGATTAAGTTGCTTATTTATTCGTGCTAACCCATGTCACATAGAAAATCAGTGAGATTGATTTTATTCAGTGAGATTGATCTAGGTGCCCATGAACTGAAATTGATCCTAGTCCTTGTCAACGACTTGAGAAGTCAGAGGGAGGACTTGACTTGGTGAAAGTTAGTGCGAGCAAATTGGTCCACATCCTTTCTATCCTTAAATCACTAATAATTTAAATCCTCTAAAATTATTAGGTTCTTAAAATGATAAAGTTATGAAGATAACTGAGTCATAGCCTCCCATTAAGTTGGATAATAATGGGTCCATTAACTCAATAATCATTGAAAGCCTAAAGGCCTGGTGCTTATTGACTAATAGAATTATCATTCATAATATAACTTGTAAGTGTCTCTCTAATGGTTGTTAGATTGGCCAACCAAAGTTGGACCTAATCATTCATTGATTAGATGCACCAAGTATAGTCATGTTAATGGTTGGACCTAACCAGATCCTTATATTGGAGGCCAAAGCCTACTGATTAGATTTTTGGGGCAAAATTAAATTACTAAAAATTATTTGGAGAAATAATTGGTTAATGAATCTATCTGTAGATGCACATGGATTGGCCAACCAAAGTTGGGCTCATGTGCAATCTATGTGGATTCTAGTACCTACTAGAAAATTAAAGTAATTCTCTAAATTGAAGGTAGAGGCTACCTATTTGAATAAAATAGTGGGAGAATCTTTAGACTAAAGTTCAAGTCTCTAGGCTTAATATAATTCATATACTTAGGTCTATGTTCTCTTTTCTCATAGAATAAAGCTAAACCTTAACTGCTTCAATCATTGCTAGATAGTGATAACTTATGGGACCCAACTTCAGTAATTAGTATCGAAAGTTGAATTTGATTCAGCAATATGAATGGATTCGTATTGGGGCTTCTAAGCTCAGTTAAAATAATTAGTCCAAAATTGATCCAAATCAGGTATATTACTTCTACTGTTAGAAGCTGGATTATAGAAAGAAGAATTGTCTTGCTTTCCTTGACCATAACAGGCTGAATAAGAGAAAAGAGTAAAAGTTGTTCATTAAGGATGTTATATGATAATACCTTAAAATTTTTGTATATATAATTCTACTACCTCGGTATTAGATACCAATGGTCTTATGCAATTTGTTGTAAGGACTATTGAAAAGTGGAATGTTTGAAAATGGTGAGAGATACCTCAACATTAGGGATGACAGTCTTGTTCCAATCCTAGCTTTAGAAATTGTTAAGCTTATTTTCAAAAAATGTCATTTTGAGTGATTATCACCATTGTCTATTGTTTATGATAAATGTGATCTCTGTTAACCTTTCGATCAAAGATGGTTAACATTTATCAATAAAGAAGATTATTGTGATATTTTTATGAATAATATTACAATAATACATTGACAATAAAAATGATATTTAATATCTATACAGCTTGTTAACTATAATTTACACATTTAATAAATATCCAAGCTAGATTATGTCATTGTCTATATTTAGCATTATAGGCTTAATTATCTTGACAAGAACAAGATAAACAAGTTAGCTTGAGAGAAAAACCTCAACATCAATGATTGTGAATTATTGATAATCGGTGGATCTTATCTTCTTGGAAAGATGACAAAGTCACCTTTTATTAAAAAAGGTGAAGGAGTTGATAAAATTCTAAGTCTCATACATATGATATATATGGACCTATGAACTTAAGTGCCAAAGGATGATATTAATATTTCATTATAGATGACCTATCCTAGCATGGGAGCATCTAGCTTGAATCATTTGAAATGTTCAAATGATTCAATAATGAAATAAAAGAACAAACTAGAAATTGTATTGGAACTCTTCGATCAGATCGAAGAGGTAAATACTTATCTAGTGAGTTTGTGACATATCTAGGAGAGAATAGGATTGTCTCTTAGTAGATTTCTTTTTGGAACATAGTGTATCTAAAAGGAGAAGTTGAACTTTGTTAAACATGGTTCAATCCATAATAGGGTTTAACTTGTCTGCCTATTTCAGGGTTGTGCTCTTGTGACTACTAGTTTTACTCTGAATATATACCGAGTAAATCTGTTATAAATCTCCATATGGGATATGGATTGGGCATAGACCTAGACTCCCTCACCTTCGAGTTTGGGGTTGATAGGCCTATGTCATAAGTTTGCATACAGATAAACTTGGATCTTGGTCCAATAGGTGTTTGAGGGTTATTAACTCTACCATACTGAAGAACATCAAATGTTCATCAACAATAGGGCATTCCTTTTGGAAAGAAGTTTCTTAGAGAAGAAATTGATGCCTGTCAAATTGAACTTGAAAAAGTTTGACTGGTAGAAATAAACCGACATAATCTAGTAAACCTATAGAACCTGATTTGATCAAATCAAACTCGGAGCCCATTCAAGTGACATCCTTAAGGAGATTCGATAAAGTACTGCATTAGCTGGATAGATATTTCAATATCTAGGTCTAGGATGGCGATCTTGTTGAGCTCGATGAGAACAACAAGGGTCCGATCACCTATAGGAATGCAATGCAGTGGTCTGACTGTGAGAAGTGGCTTGGAGCCACATAATCCAAATTAAATTCTATGGAAATCAAATAGTGTATGGATACTAGATGAATCACCTAAATGGATAAAATCCATTGGATGTGAATGAATTTTCAAAAGGATCAGAATAGCGCAGGCAGGAAGGTAAAGACCTGTAAAGTCCATTGGGCTATATCTCAGTTTTGGAACATACGTTTTGAACATATGTCTTTGTTATGAACAATGATAAATCTTACATATATAACTGGGCAAAATATTTTGTAGTGTTATTTCTTGTATTATTTGTGGATGAAGTTCTCTTAATCGAAAATGGTATTCCAGCATTGCAAGGAATAAAGGTTTGGCTATCATCTAATTTCTCCACGTTTAAAATTAGATATGGTATACTCACTAATGGTAGTGAGTAGATACCAGTCTGACCTAAATGAGGATCACTAGAAGATTATATAGATAATCCTCATGTATTTGAGAAATACTAAGATCCAGTGACTCAAATATAGAAATACTGACTTAAAATATGTGGATGTTTTAATTTTAGAACAAGATGACATCAAGAAAATATCAAATCATACTATAATTGTAGGAGCAATCTGCTGAAAAGGTTCCAAGTAGGACATTATAGAGCATATTCAGTTAGTGATATAGAGTACATCATGGCATATGTTGCTGCCATGTAAGCTATGTAGTTACTGAGGTTCATTAGTAGGTTGAGAGTAGCACCCTCCACCAATGGTCCAGTCCTATCGTAGTACTGGAGCCATAGCTCAGGCTAAAAAACCAAAAGACCAACATATTCTACTTCGCTTTCATCTTTGATTTTAGATCAGGATGATGACGATCTTTGGAAGATCGATGAAAAAGGAGAACTTGACTGACCCATTTGCTAAGGCCGTGGAACTAAGGAGTTCTACGAACTCAAATGGAAGATAGGATATTTGATATCATTCTGATTGGATTTAGTCCAAGTAGGAGTTGTGGAAAAATATGTCCTAAAGCCAATCATCTAAGTAGTAGATGATTGAAATTAGTATATGAATTATCTAATGATAATAGTTATTTGGCTAGTTCATCATAAAAGTTTTATCTTTCTTAAATGAACTCTTAAATTATGATAAAGTTCTTAGAACCATAATCAATCGATAAAAAAGGATTTATTGGATGGTTCAGAAATTATTCATGATCAAATGATAAGTTCTTAATAAGGATGATAACTTATCGAGTATAGGTCGTTGTATGCCATATGCGTTGGTTGTCCTCATAACCAAGTGGTGTGGAGATACTGTTATGGCATCCAAATGAGATGTAGGAGTACATCTGCATTGAACATGATCATTATAGTACTTTACAATCAAGAGTAGCTAGCTAAAGCCAATGGGTATAAGTGTCCCTCCGACCTGAGATCACCACGGTGACTTGCAAGCAACTCACTATACTTTGATGTCGGACTGCCTGTATTTCTAATATAGGTTTGAAAGATTTTTAGGTATAGTTAAGTACTTGTGAAGTTGGTGTGTGAGTCAAGATGGGATTGACCACTCCTGATTAGCTTCAGGAAGAGAATGTCTTATTGTGTTTCAATTTAGCAAAACCTAGGCCTGGATAATCCTCGTGAGGAGTCACGAAATTTGTAAAATTTTGAGATATAATAGGGATGACTTGTATGAGTATTTAACAACATACTTATAGTCGTCTTGAGCATTAATGGTCAAAGGGATGAATTATATGGTAACCATGGGCCAGGATTCTAAGAATGCTGCTTTGCATACATTCGACCTATCCGAACATCAAGAATCATTGCTAGATGATTACTTCGACTGGTATAGAAATTGGTTCTTATGCTACTAGCTTAGGTTCGAACCTATAGTCACACATATAAGAGCTTATAACTTAATCAAATGATTAATCAATGATTGAGAATCGTTCTAAGGTCAAGCATTCAATGCGATTGACGTTTGACCTAATGCAAGTATGGTAGGAGGATCGATTAGCAATTAGATTGCTAATTGGCTCAATTTGATTGAGCAATCAGACTGAGATCAAGTCTAATTAAATTAGATTCAATTAGAATTAGTTTGGACTTAATTAGATTAAGTTTAATTATTTTATTGGATAAGCAAATTGCAAGAAAAAAATAATTCCTAGTTGGACTAGGATTTGAGTGCACCTAATTCATAATTGAGTTAGGATTTAAATCAGATTTAAATAAGATTTAAACCTAACTTAATTAGGTTTCTAGTTAGACTAGAATTATCCATAATTAGGATTGCACTAATCTTATTTTAATTGAGTTAAAAATTAATTTGACCTAGTCAATACATGAGAATCCTAGTTAGACTAGGATTCCTTATTTTCTTCCTTGTGCAAATTATCTCCAACGCCCACCTAATTTTATTTTCAGATTTTTTCTATGATTTTCATGCCTAAGATTAATTTTCCATGCCCCATATCTGGTTTAATTTGAATCAAATCTGATTTGACCTTTTTTGGAAAGTAGTTTGGGTTTGTTTCCTTTTGAAAGAGTCCCTCTTGACCAAAACTCCTCTTCCCCTCTTGCGCCATTTTTATCCATGCCATATTTATTTTTTGTCACCACTTTTTTCTCTCCTTTTGTGTGTGGTTTTTTGGTCTCCACACAGAAAAAATAGGGGAAGGGGTGTCCTAGAGTTGGACGCCCCATTGTTTCCTTGTTTGACTAGGTCATTTTGACCTAGTCTCCCTTATTTTGTGGCGCCTCCTATTAGATAGGAGGAGGGCGTCAAAAATTCCAATGTTCCACAAAAAAGAAAGAGGAAAAAGAAAAGAATGCCATGAGGATGATGGCACCAAACTTTTAGGAGAAAATCCTTCAATAATGACATCAAAGTTGATGTCTTAAAGAAACAAGGTAAGAGAGAAGATTATCTTCTCTTATGATTTTGTTTCAAAATCTTTATCCTTTATTTTTGATCTATTTTTATATGATAAAAATCTGAGAGAGAGAGAGAGAGGATGAGGGCATGGAGATCTGTGCTCCAAGATGTTGGGGCATGAAGATCAATTTGGCACATGATCTAATCATATCCTGATGAGAGAAAGAAAAGAAAAGATGGTATTCTCTTAGGATTTCTTTGAGAATTCTTCTTCTCTATATTTTGTATGATTTTTTTATGAGAAAAATCAGAGTATGTAAGATCTAAAAATATGAGAAAATCCTAGGGAAGAAGGTCTTCCCTTTGTCCTAGCATAAGGATGTTTTTAGGACATCAATCATTGATGTCCTGAAAGAGAAGATTTATCTTCTCTTAGGATCCTTTTCTAATGTATTTTATTTTTGATTTATGGGAGATCCAAAGGTTAGATTTCTCTCCTAATCCTTCTCTTATTCTTCATCTCTTGGAATGTCCAAGAGATCTAAAGAATAAATTTAGATTAACCATCTGGAGGGATCTGCGAGAAGCTAGCAATTCGAGCGAATCTTCGTTCGACAAACCTCTGATTTTGTTGCAGTCTCATGTGGATCTCCTATAGAGGTTGGATGCATGTGCGGCTCTAAAGACAATAATAAAAATCAATCATAGAGTTCTCAACCCATGCAAGGTAAGAGATATCATCTCTCCTCTCATCTAGATCTGATCTAGGTTTCAGATCTAGAATCATTCTAGATCTAGGGTATTAATTTGATCAGTACCAAATCCTTTTATTTTCAGATTTAGAATGCATTATGACATGTTATAGATCCTAGTTGTAGGGTTTAGTAATTTGATTACATGTATTTGTAGATTAAATGGTTTAATCTGCATGTTCCGCTGTGTTATATGTAAAAATTATTTTGAAATTCATGCATGAAACACTGCATATTTTCCATCATTAGGATCTTTAAATCATAATTCTAGACCCTAATTCATCATACTTAATTCTCAACTAAGTTTAAGGCTGAGGGTTGGGGTTTAGCATTTCAAAATATTTTTTTAAAATTTTGAAAGGTTCTTTACATCCTAGTACTGTTTCACTAAATAGGTCGATTTATTTCAAAAATGGATCAGCTTATTTCATAAACAAGCAGTAGATGTAGGTTTAATTTTATAAAATCAGCCAATTATAATATTCAACCAACTTTTCAGTCAGAGTGGCTCAGATCCCATCCAAGCTGGCCCGAGCAGAAGTTGAGCTGGCTCGATTCCTGAGACAGTCGGCTCGGGAAAAGACCCGAAGGCCATCATTCCCATCAGGCAGGTTCGGATCCAATTCAAGTTAGCTCGAACTAAAGCCAAGCCAACTTGGTTCCTGACCAAGCCGGTTGGATCAATAATCCAGAAATCATATCATGGCTAGCACGCTAGTTGAGCTGGCTCGAATCCTGAGAGAGCCGGCTTGACCAGCGAACAGAATCTTCTTAAGATCTTGTTTAGGTTTAATCTAAAACTATATAATCTACATAAAAAATTATAAAATTATTTAGATCTAATCTAAACACTAATTCATAATAAAATTAGATTAAACCCTTCAAACACATCATAAAAATTATTAGATCTAATCTAAAATTTTTATGATCAATTTTATAGATTGCAACGTACTAGGACAATCTCTCCACTGTAAGGGATAAACCTTACAGCAGAACAACCTACAGTCCGTGCGATCATTATTTTTATTTTTTAGATTAGATTATTATTTAGATCTAATCTAAAATTAATCTAAATCATGCATATATAATACATTAAAGAATCTATTGCTCTGATACCAATTGAAGAAAGCAAACAGGGTTTCTGGCTCTACTTTCAAAAAAAAAAAATTGAAAGACATACACAGTGGAAACTATCATTAATCAAATTAATAATAAGAGCTATAGATCTAACCTAAAAATTCTACATGCTACAGGATCTAATGCATCATATATGCATTCATATTTGAAAATAAAAATAAAGACTGCAGTAAAACTAATTTACTGCTCAATGTATTCAAAACACATTACCTTTTTATGAGTAAAAGAACACCGCAATCTAATCCCTTGGTGTAGATCTGAATGCCATGATGCAGCCACACAAGCTCTGACCTCCATGAGTAATCCACATGAGGGCCTAATTTCGATCAATTCCTTCCGAGCGCTAGCTCTGCAGAAATCTTTATTGCTGATGTAGATCAAACTCCTTTGATCTTCTTTATAGGGACTTTGAATGCTTCGGATCCTAATGAACGCAGAAGATGATGAAGAGGAGGTCTTCCATCGGGATCTATGAAGTCATGACCCTCATAACTTATAGATCTAAATCCCAAATCCTAAATAAATTCTAGGATATGCACACACTCAAAACCCTTTGCACCTAGTGCTCTCTATTTTCTGATTTTTCTCATGCATACAGAGAAGAGACTTTCTCTTCTCTGGTCTCTTGATGTTCTCACTTATCTTCCTTTTCATTTTGCATGTCCATAAAATCAGATATTTTATAGATGTCACAAACCAAGGAGGCATGAGAAAGTGGTTTAGATCAAGTGGTTATCTATTGAAATTCAAATCCCATTCGAATTCAATTGGTAACTAGATGAAGCCAATCCTTACAACGTGTGAGAAGGGAGAACGCATGCCCTCCCTTGCATGGAAAAAATTCACGAAAAACCTTTTCTCATGGAGAAAGGATGGCATAATTCAAAGGATGATGTGGCACATGGGAAGACTAGTCAAACTAGTCTTATAATAGTCATCTAATTGAACCAATCCAATCCAAATTGGTTAGGCCCAATTAGACCAGATTAAATCTAACTTATTTAGGCTTAATTAGGCTTAGTTAAATCCTAATCAAATCAAAAATTAATCAAGCCAAACCCTTGGTCAAATCAGGGATTAAACCTTCTTGATGATTAGATCATCTTATAACCTAATTGGGTCAAATCCAAATGAATCCAATTCAATTGGTCTTGATCTAAAAATAATCACTCAATCAAATTGAGTTAATTAGTGATCAAATTACTACTAAACTTCTCTTGATCAACTATTAGATCAGATAGGAATCTCTAGTGTGTGTGACCTTGTAGGTTCAAACCTAAGTCGGTAGCATAGGAATCAATTTTCTATACTAATCGAAGTGACCATCTAGCAATGATGCCAGACGTTCGGATAGGTCAAATAGTGCAATCATAATATTCAGAACCTATGTGAATATGGTTACTGCATAATACATCTCTTTGACCTCTGTGCATAATTCAGGGTTTAACTATCAATCCTCGAAGATACATCCAAATCATGTCTTAAAGCAATTAGTCCTATGACCCCTCACTAGGACTATCCTAGCCAAGGCTTTGCTAAATTGAAATACTATTGAATATAGTTTCTATGATCAGGAGTGGTCAGTCCCATCTTGACTCATGCACTGACTCCTCAAGTACTTGACTACACCCAAAAACCTTCCATTATTGAATTAGAAATTCAGATAGTCCGACACCAAAGCATAGTGAGTTGTTTGGAAGTCACCATGGTGATCTCAGATTGAAGGGATACTTATATTCATAATCCATCAGAGCAATCCTTGATAGCAGAAAAGCTCTGAAGTTGATCATGTTCAGTGCAGATGTATCCCTATGTCTCATCTATATGCCATACCAATATCTCCACACTCGGTTAAGAGGACAACCAACCTATATGGCACACAACGACCTATACCCGATAAACATTATCATCCTTGGTAATAACGTATCATTTGGTCATGAACTATTTTAAGGACTAAACGACAAATCCTCCTTTGTCGATTCTAAATAGTCCTAAGGACTTCATCACAATAGACAAGAGTTCATTAGAAGATGAAAGATTTATGATGAAAAAATCAGAATAATTTGTATTCAATTAATAATTCATATATAATTACATAGAACAGCTCAATCATCAACAGGCTGACGATTGATTTTGGGATACTATTCCCAACATATCTTAGTGGTAAATAGTTTAAGCTTTCTATAAGGGTTTAGGAGATCATTAGTGATTGATGGTAGATGCATCTTATGGAGGTGCATTCAAAAATAAAAGTGAGAATGAAGTCTATACCTTATTTGAAACCTTAAGTGAAAACTCAATTAACCATGCTTCACTATCCTTCTACCAAAAGTGGGTAGGAATCTATGATCTAGAATCTAGTTCCAAGGCTAATTTAAACCTAATAAATAAAGTGAATCTTCTTGCCTAGAAATTAGATCAACTCCTAATCCTAGGTCAACAACCTTCTGCACAATACACATCATCCTCTAATTATTAGAAAATTTGTTCAATCTGTGATAGCCCAGCCTATCATGTGAGTAAATGTCCAATGGTTGCACAGTTTTCACCTTTTATCTAAGAACAAGTCTAAGCTGCTAAAGGCTACTCCAAGCTGGTTAATGATCCTAATCTAGATTGGAAGAACCATCCTAATTTTTCTTGGATACCCTAATAGACTCAGGCTCAAACTCAAATTCCACCAATGTAAAATTATCGAAATAGACCCTAATATCAGGACTATACCTATAATAGTGGTTAGCCTAGTCAGTCTATCTAGTCATTGCATTATAATCAGCTATCATACCCACCTCCTCAACAGACCAATCTAGCTGACGATAGTTTCAATCAACTATAATAATTAATTTTGAATCAACAACAATCAATCTTGACTCAACAATAATCTATCATCGGGCTAGAAGCATAAATAGGATAATTAGCTGAGTCTAACATGAGGAGAGAACTAGGTCAATTATCAAACCAACTAATTTTTATAAACAACCCACCTAATGTCTACCAACCATCTAGACCTAATTATCAATCTAATATCCTACCTAAGAATCCCCAATTTGAGAATGCCAAAGTAATTCTGAACTTAAAAGTTATAGAATTCTTATAGACCCATATCAAGACTAGGTGAGAGAGGCTAGTACTGATGCTAGCCAAGATGAAAATTTAGAAAGAGAGGTTAGCACTAAGACTAATCATATAGAAGAACCTGAGCCCAAAACTAATATTGATGCTGGTTTAAATTTAAATGAGACTAACAAAGAAAAGAAGAGAGTGGATGATTTATCTGAGATCTATAAACATGAAGTCCTATTCCCTTCAACCCTAAAAGCCGGTTCTTCTTATAAAATCAAGAGGCATGTAATGAAGTGTCAATGGAGTTATGTAAACAAGATCATATTAATTTACCTCCACAACTAAACCTACCTTTAGACACTCTTCCAATATCCATTACATCAAACTCAACTCCTAATCCAAAAACTCAACATATAAACATTCTAGAAGAACAAATAGGAGAAATTCTTGAGAAACAAGGGTCTAAGAATGGGGTCATGAATTATATTCCCATAATTAACAATGAATATATCAATAAAGGGATTACAAACTATCTTTCTGAGATTAGCAATCGAAAATCATTAAAATTTGTTAATTCAGTATTCGATACGAGATAGATAAGCTGCCTTGTGTCAGACTGAAGATGATGAACTTAGCATTTGTTAGAAGGCAATCTAATATTTAATTTTTTTATCTAATTTATCTTTTTTGTTTATTTTTTAAGATATTTTGAATAAGTTGGAGGAAGAGTTAAATTTTCAAAAACACATGCTAGACCATGAGAACGTATTGAGTCAGGTGTATTCTTTTTTGTTTTTTATTACATCTTTTATTTTTCTTTCTCAATTGAGGATAATGTTAATTAGATTGGGAGAAAGAATAATAAAATTTTTAAAATTTTTTTAAAGAAATTAGTATTTAACATTTAGACACCTAATTATGCTTAAGAATCAAGTTGAACTAAGCATTTCTAAAAGAAAATTAATGCATAGACCAGAGAATTTATGAGATATTAAGGAATAATGTATTAAGAAAACTTAATAAAGAGTTATGTTTAGAACATAAATAATTTTTCTTTGAGCAATTCTGATTTTTTCTATCAGCATCAAAAAAGAGTCTACTTTTTATAAGTTTGTTTAGGATAATTATATATTTCTTCATATATATTAAAAAAATTCTAAGTACTTCTTACTAAGTAACCAAGCCTCTTTGTCTAAGCAAGCATTGAGTTTCACGTCAAAAGATGGGAAGGATGAAGAAGCTAGTTGTAAAGCTAGTCTTAACTCGTAGCCTATTTGATTCGAGTTAGTAAGCCTGAGGGATATTTTATACCTAGTGCCCTAAAGTGAACTAGTTTGAGAGTCATTGGCCTAAGACTCGCTACATGGATCAAATAAAAAGCTTAAGAGGTTAAGACATTCAATAGTGATACAATATTAAAAAAAATATATTAATTTTTCATCGAGTAATCGGATCCCATTTTCTAAATAAGCAATGATATTCGTATCAAAAACTAAACAATGTAAATAAAAAATATATATATATATAAATAAAGGGTGAAAGTAATAATATACTTGCCCATATGAAAGTTTAGATGATTCAAAGATAAAGATAGGTATAATTTAGAAAAAGTTCAGAAAGTTGAATGTTCTTCACTTAATTTTTAATATTGGTAAATATTAATACTCCGATGACATACTTCACTCATGCTCTACTGGACATCAATGGCCATTTTGAAAATTGCTATATAAAATTTGAAACTCTAAAGTTTAAAAGGTATCTAAAACTAAATTCTTTTTTTACTCGAGGATGAGCAAAGCTTAAGTTGGAGGGTATAATAATTATAATAAAAATATCATAAAAATATTAATTTATTAATTAATTTATTTTTATTTTTAAAAATTAAATATTTTTATTTATCTATTTTAAAAAATATAATTATCAATGAAAAGAGCACATTTTTTTGATTCAAATGAAATAAGTTTGGAACAAATCCAGTTTAAAATGACTCCAATATGAAGTTTTAAAAAAAATAAATAAATAATAAAATTAAAAAAATGGTTCAAACTGGCTAGTTTAGTTGAACCCGGCCCGATTTGCCCAGTCAGTTGGCTCGCATGTGACAAAATCGATCAATTCGATCGTTAGCCCAAAGCCCAACGCCCATGCATGCGGCTGACGCATGCAACCCGCACCCAAAAAATAGCCCGCCAGCCCACATGATACTACCATACACGGTCTATGGTAGATCATGTGTCAGCTCAACAGAAGATGGCCAATCAGCATGCAACACATAGTGGACCAAGATCCTTAAAAGGTTTATAGAAATTCTCATGCAGCTTATGGGGACAAAATGGTAATTTCACAAGCTAAGGTGCATGGTGATTGATTGTGGTTTGCGGTATACTCGATCTAGGTAGTCCATAGCTATAGTGATGGCATGATCGTGCGGTCCTGATGGTTTGCAATCAGGATCGGATGGCAGAAAAATTTTCCTATTATGATTTGAATTTCATCAGCTCCTATCACGTGATCCATGTTGTACCTATGATTGCTCAAAACCACAGCTGCAGAAGCGATCTCTTGCATGAACTTGAGTGTTAATCCAGCAAACTAAAAAAAATCTAAGAAAGAAGAGAGAAGTGGATGGAATCTAGGATTTTAGTGTTGGAACCAAAGAAAAGAGAGAAGAGAGTTAGGAAGAAAAGCTCAATTATATTCTATTCTTATTGTAAAGGTTACAATACCTAGGTTTATATATCCTAGGATTCCTACATGAAGCCTAATAAATCCCAGCTCAAAAACTCTCCTAGGCTAACCCAATATATGAAAGCACTCACCGAGCCTATGTACACCCATGTCTCACATACTCTCATCCCTGGATCTAAATCCAACCCATATATGAGTTAGCCCCCTTAAGACCTTTCAAATCAAACCTTAAAACTCCTAGGATAAGTCTCTATCCTAGCCCCAAATAAATCCTCATGTAACTCTACTCGCACACTGAGCTAACTTAGTCTCAACACTGAGCTGGCTAACTTGAGACTAGGTCAGCTCTTCAGACTGAGCCGACCTAGTTGCATGCCATCCCTATAGTTCTGAATGCATCTTTCTGTTTGGCCTATCCACTGAGACATAGCCGACCCAATTTCTATTAAAAAATATGTTCCAAAGCCAATCATCAGCTTATTGATAGTTGTACTATCTTATAATTATAATTAATTTATTAATAAATAAAATAAATATTTTAATATTTTCATCACAAAGTCTATATCTTCTAATAAACTCCATTGTTGCGATGAAGTCCTTAGAACTATTTAGTTTTAATAAAGAAAGGATTTATCGATTAGTCCTTAAATAGTTCATGATCAAATGATACGCTGTTAATTAAGATAACGGTATTTATTGAGCATAGGTTATTGTATGCCATATAGGTTGATTATCCTCTTAACCACGGAGTATGGAGATACTGGTATGGCATACAAGTGAGATATATGGATACATTGTTACTGGACATGATCAACTTCAGAGAGTTCTACTATCAAGAATTGCTCTAATGGGTATAGGTATAAGTGTCTCTTAAACCTGAGATCATCATAATGACTTGCAAGCAACTCACTGTGCTTTGGTATCAGACTAACAAAATTTTTAATTCAATAATGGAAGGTTTCTGGGCACAATCAAGTACTTACAAAGTCGGTGAGTGATCAAGATGGGATTGACCACTCCAAGAATTGGAGAAGAATGCAACACTCTATTTCAATATAGCAAAAACCTTGGCCAGGATAATCCATAAGATGGATTTTGTATTTTGAAATATAATTTGGATGACCTAATCGAGGTTGACAGTTAAACTCTGAGGTATCCTATGAGCATTTTGGTCAAGAAGATGAATTATGCAAAAACTATATCCACATGGGTTCTAAGGATGTTGTTCTACACATTCAATCTATCCGACCGTCAGATACCATTGCTAGATGGTCACTTCAATTGCTATAGAAATTGGTTCCTATGCTACCAACTTAGGTTCAGACCTATGGGATCACACATATAAGAGGTCTCGATCTGATTGGATGGTTGATTGATGCATGCTAATCTATCGCTATGGCAAGTACACCAGTCAATCAAGTAATAAAGTATGTGAGTAGAGTATCGTCCCTAGAGGATTGAAAAATAAATACTAAAAATATTCTTTCCTAAGCTTTATTTAGAGAATCGATTTATGAGAATTAAAAAAATAAGAAGAAATAAAGAAAAAAATTAATAAATTACAAGAAAATAGAGAGTGTATAATTTTTAGGATTTTAAACTCAAGAGTAGTAGGTTACTAAGGCAATCGGTTCACCAATTCAATCAATACAATATTCAAGTATTTATATAAATTAAGTTAATTTTGTTTCATGTGATGATGGAGTCTCCTAGATTATTCACTATCCTTTAGTCTAGGCATAGCAAAACTATCAATATTTATTAACTACCATTTGGTCCAAGCATAATTTAAATAAATACTGATGCTTTAAGTTTTGTGAAACCTTCTAATTAAAATACACTATATCCAAAGTGCACTAAAATTCCTGCATGCATATGAATTCTAATTCAATTCATGATACAAGTTATATAAATCAAGAAGCATCGATATAGACGTACTTGGTTCATATCATTTATGTCCATCTGATCAATTAGAAGATGGCCAATAATCTAAAAGCATTAAGAGCAAATTTATATACTCTTTATGATCAAAATTTAAATCTAAGATTAAATCATACTGAATATTATATCAAAAGAGTGGTTACACCTTAGCCTTAGTAAAAAAAAATTTAGTTCATGGTAAAAGGATTAAAGACAGCAAATAAAATAAAAAGCATAATAAAAACCAAACAGTAGACTGCTTATTTGCTGAAATTGGTTGTCCATTGCTCTTTACATGGAGAACTTGATGAAGGAGAGTTGCTGCTTCATGTACTAGTAGTCGGAAGAAGAAAGGAAGAAGAAAGAAAGAAAAATAAAAAAGCAAGAAAAAGAAACTAAAAGCTCCTTTTTTATTTCCCCCTCTCTGTTTCTCTCCTTCTTCTCTCTATCTCTCTCTATTCCCTTATTTATTCTTTATTCCCAAACTCTCTCTCAACTCTCTCTCGGTAGTAGGGGATTAAATAGATTTTCAAAGGAGAGTTTTGGTCGAAATCATATAGGAAATGGGTTTAAGACTCCTAAAACAAGTCAAAGTGAAGCCTGGATAATTCTGGCCTTCATTTCAGCATCAAACGACTCCAAAATCACCCAAAAACCCCTTAAAATCTCCTAAATCTAGTCAAATTTCATCGTGACCGTCCGATCTCCTCTGATGACTAACTTTTGGCTATTAGATTGTCTAGAAGGAAGCTCCTGTAGCTTATTTAAAATCAAGATCTCATGCTAACCGTCAGATCCTGATCGGGAGTTGCATCCACCATCCGCCAGCACCTTAATCCGAGCCATCCGATCAAATCCCAATGCCACCTAACCATCAGATTACGAAATCACCCTGAGTAGACCATGTGCAAGCCAGGTTCACCGTGCACCGTCAAGCTTTCAGCTAATTCGAGTGCGCACTATCATGTGAAATTTCCATCATGCCCCTAGCCTAGTTACTATAGCAGTCCACCGTATCAAAAAATTTTGACGTCAACGATGCATCAGCGGGATGTCAGCGGGCCGGGCAGTTGGTTGTTTTAGTTTTTTAGTAGTTGGGTCAAGCCAGTTTGCTAAGCCAATTTGGTCTGATAGGCCAACAATTTTTTTTTATTTTTTTAATTTTTTTCTTTGAAATTTGATTTTGGGCTCGTTTGGACTCCATTTTGCTTGAAATTTATTTCATTTGAACCAAAAAAATAAGATCTTCATATTAGTGGCCTTCTTTCCTATATAAGATTAATAAAAATATTAATTTTTAAAAATAAGATTAATTATTTTATAATTTAATATTTTAATTAGTGTATTTATAGCACTTATCACACGCCCCAACTTAATCATTGCTAGTCCCTTAACAATGCTTTATTTATCACCATGTTTCAATAAGATCCTCTTTCATAAAAATAAATCTAGGATTAAAGAATAAAATATTTAGAAAATATCATTAACTAAGTATTGAGTTTCAGAAGCAAATTTTGTAGTTAGTACAATCAGAAACTTTCTTAAAGTATATCTAAAGATGTACAGCACTTATGTTCGTGAAGACTAACTTAGTATTTAAGTGTTAATTTAAAGAATAAAAGTATCTTCTCTTATCACTTATTTTGGTTAATTTTCTATACACTCCCAAGTTAAGCTCATGAATTAAGGTAGCTTTCACACTGCCTTTTTTTTTTTTTTTTGCGCTGAGCATCCTGGCCTTCCCTCCATCATTTGACTTGAACCTCCACACTTGACCTAGGTGCAGAGATCCAATTACTAAGCTTCAAGCAATCCACATATACGCTATCTTTTGCACTTTTATTTTGGCAGGTAGCTCTTTCCTTAAATTCAAGTTTCTTTAATTGGAATGTATATTAACCTCCAATTTTCAATGATAATTGAATCCTCAGTTGGCCTTATAATCAACACCTACTTTGCCTTATTAGTGTGCACGTGCAATTAGAAATGCTAATAGTCTTTAGGAGATTTGAGTAGGCTGCTAAAAGTTAGACCAACTAATCTACTTCTTTAGCTTGCTGATGCATGCTAATCTATAGCTATGGCAAGTGCACCAGTTGATCAAGTAATAAAGTAAATGAGTAGAGTATCGTCCCTAGAGGATTGAAAAATAAGTACTGAAAAGCTCTTTCCTATGCTTTATTTAGAAGATCGATTTATCAGAATAAAAAATTAAAGAACAAAATAAAGAAATAATTAAAAATTTTAAAAAAATAGAGAGAGTATAATTATTAGGGTTTCAAACTTAAGAGCAATGTATTACTAAGGCAATCGAATTCACCAACTCGATCAATACAATATTCAAGTTATTAGATTAATTTTATTTCATGTGACGGTGGAGTTTTCTAGTTTATTCACTACCCTTTGGTCCAAGCATAGCAAAACTATCAATATTTATTAATTATCCTTTGGTCCAGGTGTAATTTAAATAAATATTAATGCATTAAGTTTTGTAAAATTCTCTAATTAAAATACGCTGCATCCAAAGCGCACTAAAATTTTTGCATGCATATGAATTCTAATTTGATTCATAATATAAGGTATATAATCAAGAAGCAATAACATAGATGTACTTGGTCCGTAACATCTATGTTCATCAGATCAATTAGAAGATGGCCAGTAATCTAAAAGCATTAAGATCAGATTTATATACTCCTCATGAATAAAATTTAAAATTAAAAATAAATCATACTGAATATTGCATCAAAAGAGTGGCTACACCTTAGCCTTAGTAAAAAAAAATTTAGTTCATGATAACAAGTTCAAAAATAGCAAATAAAATAAAAAGCATAAAGAAATTAGACTATTTGATTGCTGAAATTGATTGTCCATCACTCTTGGTGTGGAGAACTTGGTGAAGAAGAAAAGAAGCTCCTTGATTCAATGTTCTGATTATCGGAAGAAGAAAAGAAAAAAAATTAAAAGCTCTTCCTTCTCTCTCAAAAATCTCTCTTCTCTTTCTATCTCTCTCCTCTCTTCTCTTCTTTTCTTTCTCTTTTTTTTTCACTGTCTCCCCTCTCTTCTTTTTTTTTTCTTCGGCAACAGCAAACCTTTTTATAGGCTAAGAGGTGGATTTTTCCATCAAAATTCCTATTGAAATTAGGTTTAAAACTCTCAATAAAATAACTCAAATTAGAGTTCTAAACCAATTCCTAACCGTTGGATGTTGATCAAACAGTCCAAAAATCACTCAAAAATCATCTTAAAATATCCCAAATCAAGTCGGAATTCATTTGGACCATCGGATCAGCCTTGAAGATCAAATTCTGGGCTATCAGATCGTGCATAGTGAAAGCCTTCTGATCTTTAGTTTTAAAGTCAGGATGAATCTCAGCCATTGGATCTCGACCGAAAGCTGCGGATCTGCCGTTCGTTCAGCACATGCATTTCGACCGTCCAATCAAATCCCAATAAAAGATGCCCATCGGAATCAAACAAAATTCTCAAATTGCCCTCTATAGACCATACATGAGCCCTGGATGTTGCATGGAACCGCCGCATTCTTCAGCCAATCAGAGCGTGCTTCTCCATGTGAAATCCCCAAAATGCCCTCCAAACGATCCATCGTGCGTCGCAAAAAATGCTGACATCAGCTTGGCGTCAACGTTGCATCAACGGGTTCGGTCTGCTGGGTGTGGTCAGACTGGGACAGTCTACTGAGCCAATTTTTCTAAACTGATTTGAACCAGATCGGACTCTTTTTTTTTTGAAATTTCAATTTTGGGCTCGTTTGAAGTCCGTTTTGCCTTGAAATTTATTTCATCTAAACCAAGAAAAATAAGATCTTCATATTGGTGGCCTTCTTTTCCTACATAAAGATTAACAAAAATATTAATTTTTAAAAAAATAAGATTAATTTATTTTATAATTTAATACTTTTATTAGTATATTTTTACCACTTATCACACCTCCCAACTTAGTCATTGCTAGTCCCTTAGCAATATTTTATTTAATACCATGTTTCAATAAGATTATCCATCACAAAGATAAAATCTAGGACTAAAGGTCAAAAAGTTTAGAAAATACTGCTAATTAAGCATTGAGCTTCAGAAGCAAATTTTTCAGTCAATACAATTAAAAACTTTCTTAGAGTACATCAAAGATCTATAGCACTTGTGTTCATGATGACTAACTTTAGCATTTCAGTATTAAATTAAAAGAACAAAAGTATCCTCTCTTATCACCTATTTTGGTCAATTTTCTATACATTCTCAATTTTATACTCATGAATTAAGGTAGCTTTCACACTGTTCTTTTTTTTTTTTTTGTGCTGAGCATCCTAGCCTTCCCTTCACCATTTTACGTGAATTTTCCACACTTGACCTAGGTGCAGAGACCCAGTTACTAGGCTTTGGACAATCCACATATACTCTATCTTTTGCACTTTATTTTTAGGCAGGTAGCTCTTTCCTTAAATTCAAAGTTTCTTTGATTAGAATGTATATTAATTACCAATTTTTCAGTGATAATTGAATCCTCAGTTGGCCTTATAATCAATACCTACTTTGCCTTGTTAGTGTGCATGTGCAATTAGAAGTGCTAATAGTCTTTTAATGACCTAAGTAGGCTGCTAAAAGTCGACCAACTAATCTACTTCTTTAACTCGTTACATTCATTAGCAAATAATTCTATCTTTTATCACTTGTCCAGTCTATCTTGCTCAAGATTTTCTTCTTGACACATGATTTTTTTTTTTTTTTTTTTATTTTTTTTCCTTCTAACTTATTCTACATTGTCTTAAAGGAGAAAGAAAAATAAAGGGTGCAATAAAGGATAGGAAGGAATACACCTGATTTGGTTCAGTCTGGTTCTTTAAAGCTTTGAAATTTTGCTTGAGCTCTCATTGATTTTTTTCTGCAAAATTGAAAATACACACCAAAGTAGTAAAAGAGCAACAAATAAATTACTGAAAAATAAAAAAGAAAAAAAAAATGATCAAAACTAAAAAGAAAAGAAACAACCTATCTAGTAGTTCTGATTTATAGTCTTCAGCTTGACTTTCTTTGAGTTCTGAGTTGAATCAATCTGGTGCCACTTCAATTGGAATACTTTCATGTTTGATCGAGTCCTCTTTCAATTGGACATTGCTAGCTTTTATAGTCTCAAACCTATTTTCTACAGAATTCTCATATACTGAATTATCAATAATATCAATTAGAAAATAAGTTTGATTATCATCAGGATGTTTAGTATCTTTGAAAACATTAAAAAGTAACTTGTTCATCTTGGATTCTAAGAATTAATTTTTCTTGTTGAACATCTATTAAAGCTCCTCCAGTAGCTAAAAAGGGATCTCCCTAAAATAAGGGGTACATCATAATCTTCTTCCATATCAAGAACAATAAAATCAATAGGAAAAAATAAACTTGTTTACCTTTACCAAGACATCCTCCACTATACCTCTTGGATATTTGATGGATCTGTCGGCTAATTGAAGAGTAATAGTGGTAGGCTTTCGATTCTCCTAGACCCAGCTTTCCTGAAAATAGAAAAAGGCATGAGATTAATACTTGCTCCTAAATCACATAAAACTTTATCAAAACTACAATCACCAATAATGCAAGGGATAGTAAAACTCCCTAGATCTTTTAGCTTCTATGGTAATTTATTTTGAAGTATTGCTGAGCATTCTTCATTCAAATTTATTCTCTCATGCTCCTTCAGC
Source organism: Cocos nucifera (assembly GCA_006176705.1). Lineage (NCBI taxonomy): Eukaryota > Viridiplantae > Streptophyta > Magnoliopsida > Arecales > Arecaceae > Cocos > Cocos nucifera. The sequence continues at coordinate 224,023 of QRFJ01005196.1, forward strand.
TTTTTCTTATTTGTTAGGATTTCTTTGAGAAACTTGGCATACCTGGGCATTTGAGTGATAGCATCTACAAAAGGAATATTAATATGTAAATTCTTTAATATTTTGAAAAAAGTTAGAAAATTTCTTATCTGGATGCTGTATTTATCTCTCTGGGAATGGTAGTGGTGGCACGTAGGGCTTCACATTTGGATTAGCAAATCATATACCTGGAGACCATCCATCTGCTGGTTGTTTTGGTGACTGACGAATTTTAGTTGATGGTTCCTTATTTGTAGTTGGCTCTTCAGTCTCTTTCTTCTGATGTGGCTCCTCCAACTTTGTACCACTTCTTAGGGTGATAGCATTGACTTGCTCCCTTGGATTGTCTCCGTATTGCTTGGCAAGGATCCTTGAGGTCTCTCGGAGATTATCTTAGCCATTTGACCTATTTGCATCTCCAAGTTTTCGAATTGCTGCTGCTTGGTCCTGTCTAAGTTTGGCTTCTAAATTTTTTATAGTTGCTTCTTGGTTTTGCATAAATTTGACCATCAGCTCTTCCATGTTGGACTTCTTTTCAGGTACTTGGAATCCCGGGGGTGGCTGTTGTGCTGCATTTTGATTACTCCACGAGAAATTTGGGTGCTGCCTCCACCCTTGATTGTATGTGTTGGAGTAGGGATTATTTTGTTGCAGCCTGAAAAAATTACCAACATAATTAGCTGTATCAGTTGCTTTAGCAAAAGGATTACCTGTCTGGCAATTGCTCGTATCGTGTCCTCCTCCACATAGGTCACAAGTGATGCTCTGAACATGCATAGCTGTTCCCTTCAAGTTGTTGACTTTCGGCTCTAAGGGCTGCAATTTCAGCTAGTAAGGTTGGCACGCAATCTACTCCCTGCACAGCTGCTAGTCTTTTTGGCATCATGCATTCTGTCTGCCACTGATAGCTATTTGATGCCATCTCATCGATCAGATCGAAGGCTTCTTCCTTCATTTTTTGATTAATGGTTCCTCCTGCTGCTGCATCAATCATAGAATGATTAGTAGGAGATAAACCATTATAGAAAGTTTGTACCTGAAGCCATACGGATAGTTGATGATGTGGACATCTCCTCAGCAATTTCTTGAAATGCTCCCAAGCCTCATATAGTGTCTCCATGTCCATCTGCATAAAAGAAGTGATATCATTGCGCATCTTAGCAGTCTTGGAAGGTGGAAAGTACTTGGCTAAGAATTTTTGGGCTAGGACATCCCAAGTTGTGATAGAACCTATGCAGGAAGAGAATGAAGCCAACTCTTAGCTTTATCCCATAAAGAGAAAGGAAATAACCTTAATCTAATAGCATCATCCGACACCCCATTAATTTTAAAAGTATCACAAAGTTCAAGAAAGTTAGAAATATGGGCATTCGGATCATCATGCACGTGTCCACTGAATTGGACAGTTGATTGAATCATCTGGATCATCGTCGATTTTATTTCGAAGTTGTTTGCTCGTACAGATGGTCTCCTGATGCTCGAAGCTGCATCGGCTATAGATGGTGTGATGTAATCATTTAATGGATGATGTACTGATCGAATAGCTTCATGCTATCCTTCGATCGCCATATCCAATCCTAGATTGATGTCGTTAGGATCTTCAGCTGCCATGTTTCTTTCTTATTGTAGTCTTCTAATGGTTCTTTCAATTTCTGGATCTAAAGGTAGTAAGTTACTATGTCCAGTACGTGTCATGCACTGAACAAAATTTTTTTTAAAAAATAATAAAAATTAAAAATAAAATTCTAAAGTAAAGCTAGGATCAAAATTTTAATATTGTTTTAGACACAATCCTCTAGCAATGGTGCCAAAAACTTGATGCATGCTAATCTATAGCTATGGCAAGTGCACCAGTCGATCAAGTAATAAAGTAAATGAGTAGAGTATCGTCCCTAGAGGATTGAAAAATAAGTACTGAAAAGCTCTTTCCTATGCTTTATTTAGAAGACCGATTTATGAGAATAAGAAATTAAAGAATAAAATAAAAAATAATTAAAAATTTTAAGGAAATAGAGAGAGTGTAATTATTAGGATTTTAAACTTAAGGGCAATGTATTACTAAGGCAATCGGATTCACCAACTCAGTCAATACAATATTCAGATTATTAGATTAATTTTATTTCATGTGACGGTGGAGTTTCCTAAGTTTATTCACTATCCTTTGGTCCAGGCATAGCAAAACTATCAATATTTATTAATTATCCTTTGGTCCAGGTGTAATTTAAATAAATATTAATGCATTAAGTTTTGTGAAACCCTCTAATTAAAATACGCTGCATCCAAAGCACACTAAAATTCCTGCATGCATATGAATTCTAATTTGATTCATAATACAAGGTATATAATCAAGAAGCAATAACATAGATGTACTTGGTCCGTAACATCTATGTTCATCAGATCAATTAGAAGATGGCCAGTAATCTAAAAGCATTAAGATCAGATTTATATACTCCTCATGAATAAAATTTAAAATTAAAAATAAATCATACTGAATATTGCATCAAAAGAGTGGCTACACCTTAGCCTTAGTAAAAGAAAATTTAGTTCATGATAACAAGTTCAAAAACAGCAAATAAAATAAAAAGCATAAAAAATTAGACTGTTTGATTGCTGAAATTGATTGTCCGTTGCTCTTGGTGTGGAGAACTTGGTGAAGAAGAAGAGAAGCTCCTTGATCAATGTTCTAATTGTTGGAAGAAGCAAAAAAAAAAAATTAAAAGCCCTTCCTTTTCTCTCAAAAATCTTTCTTCTCTTTCTACCTCTCTCCTCTCTTTCTCTTCTTTTTCTTTTTCTCTTTTTTTTTACTGTCTCCCCTCTCTCTTTTTTTTTCTCTTTAGCAATAGACCTTTTTATAGGCTGAGAGGTGGATTTTCCACCAAAATCCTCTTAAAACTTAGGTTTAAAACTCTCAATATAAGTCAAATTAGGACCCTGGTTGATTCTGACCGTTGGATGTCGATCAAACGGTCCAAAAATTGCTTAAAAACCCTTTAAAATATCCCAGATCAAGTCAAAATTCATGGCAGCCATCGGATCAATCATTGGATTGAATCTGGATCGTCAGATCATGCATAGGAAAACTTTTGATCTTCAGTTTAAAGTCGAGATGAATCTCAACCATTGGATCTCGATCAGAAGCTGTGGATGCCATTCATCAGCGCATGCATTTCGACCATCGGATCAGACAAAATTTCTAAATTGCCCTTTATAGACCATGCGCGAGTCTGGTGTTGCGTGGACCGCTGTATTTTTCAGCCAATTGGAGCACGCTTCTCCATATAAAATCCCCGAAATGCCCTCCAAACGGTCCACCGTGCACCGCAAAAAATGCTGATGTCAGCCTAGCATCAGTGTTGCATCAGCAGATTGGTCTGTTGGGTGTGGTTAAATCAGACAGTCTGCTGAGCCAATTTTTTTAAACCAATTTGAACCGGACCGACTTTTTTTTTTGAATTTCAATTTCGAACTCGTTTGAAGTCCGTTTTGCCTGAAATTTATTTCATCTAAATCAAAAAAATTTATTAGTATATTCTTTCCTACATAAAATTAACAAAAGTATTAATTTCTAAAAAAAATTAATTTATTTTATAATTTAATACTTTTATTAGTATATTTTTACCACTTATCATTCGCTATATTTATTAGCAAATACTTCTAACTTTTATTACTTTTTCTAGTCTATCTTGCTCAAGATTTTCTCTCTTAACACATGGTTTATATATATATATATATATATATATATATATTTATATATAATAAAAAAAATTTTCTATCCCCAACTTATTTCTACATTGTCTCAATGGAGAAAGAAAAGTTAAAAGTACAATAAGAGACAGAAAAGAATACACCTGTACTATTTATCTAGACCGGTTCTTTGAAGCTTTGCAAACTAACTTGAGCTCTCTTTTTTTTTCTCTGCAAAATTAAAAACACACACCAAAGCAATAAAGAGCAATAAGAATTTACTGAAAAAGAAAAGAAAAGGATCAAAACTAAAAAGAAAGAAACAACCTATTTAGTAGTTCTGATTTATAGTCTTCAGCTTGACTTTCTTGAAGCTCTAATCTGGATTAATCTGATGCCACTTCAATAGGTATACTTTCATGTTTGGTCGAACCCTCTTTCAATTGGACACTACTAGCTTTACTAATCTCAAACCTATTTTCTATAGAATTATCATATACTGATTTGTCAATAACACCAATTCAAAAATAAGTTTGATTATCATTAGGATGTTTAGTATCTTTAAAAATATTAGAAGTCACTTGTTCATCTTAGACTCTAAGAATTAATTTTGCTTATTGAACATCTATTAAAGCTCCTCCAGTAGCTAAAAAGGGTCTCCCTAAGATAAGTGGTATATTAATATCTTCTTCCATATCAAGAATAATAAAATCAATAGGAAAAATAAACTTGTTTACCTTTACCAAGACATCCTCCACTATACCTCTTGAATATTTGATGGATCTAACAGCTAGTTGAAGAGTGATAGTGGTAGGCTTTATTTCTTCAAGACCCAGCTTCCTAAAAATAGAGAAAGGCATAAGATTAATACTTGCTCCTAAATCACATAAAATTTTATCAAAACTACAATCACCAATAATGCAAGGAATAGTAAAACTCCTTGGATCTTTTAGCTTTTATGGTAATTTTTTTTGAAGTATTGCTGTGTACTCTTCATTCAAATTTATTCTCTAATGCACCTTCAGCTTCTTATTTGTTAGAATTTCTTTGAGAAACTTGGCATACCTAGGCATTTGAGTGATAGCATCTACAAAAGGAATATTAATATGTAAATTTTTTAAAATTTTAAAAAAATTAGAAAATTTCTTATCTGGATGCTATATTTGTCTTTCTGAAAAGGGCAGTGGTGGCTCGTAGGGCTTCACTTTTGGATCAGCTAATTTTATTCCTAGGGACCATCTATCTATTGGTTGTTTCGGTGACTGACGAACATTAATTAGCTTTTCTTTTTTTGTAGTTGGCTCTTCAGTCTCTTTCTTCTGATGTGGCTTCTCTAACTCTTTATCACTTCTTAAGATGATAGCATTGATGGACTGCCTTGGATTGGTCTCCGTAGGCAAGGATCCTTGAAGTCTCTCGAAGATTATTTTGGCCATTTGTCCTACTTACATTTCCAAGTTTTGAATTGCTGCTGCTTGATCTTGCCTGAGTTTGGTTTCTAGATTTCTTATAGTTGCTTCTTGGTTTTGCATGAATTTAACCATCAGCTCCTCCATATCAGACTTCTTTTTAGGTGCTTGGAATCCTTGGGGTGGTTGTTGTGCTGCATTTTGGTTGCTCCATGAAAAGTTTGGATATTGCCTCCACCCTTGTTTGTTGTATTGGAGTAGAGATTATTTTGATGAGGGCTGAAAAAATTACTAAGATAGTTAGCAATATCAGAGGCTTTAGCAAAAAGGATTATCTATTTGGCAGTCGCTTGTATCATGTCCTCCTCCACATAGGTCACAAGTGATGCTCTGAATGTTCATGGTTGTTCTCTTCATATTATTGACTTCGGCTCTAAGGGCTGCAATTTCAGCTAATAAAGCTGGAATGCAATCCACTCCCTGCACAGCTGCTGGTCTTCTCGACATCATGCATTCTATTTGCCACTGATAGCTATTTGATGCCATCTCATCGATTAGATCAAAGGCTTCTTTCTTTATTTTTTGATTAATGGTACCTCCTGTTACTGTATCAATCATAGAATGATTAGTAGGAGATAAATCATTATAAAAAATTTGTACCTAAAGCCATACAGGGTAGTTGATGATGTGGACATCTCCTCAATAGTTTCTTAAAATGCTAAGCCTCATATAGTGTCTCCATCTCCATCTGCATAAAGGAAGTAATATCATTATGCATCTTTGCAGTCTTAGAAGGTGGAAAGTACTTGGCTAAGAATTTTTGAGCTAGGACATCCCAAGTAGTGATAGAACCTATAGGAAGAGAATGAAGCCAACTTTTAGTTTTGTCCCAAAAAGAGAAAGAAAATAGTCTTAATCTAATAGCATCATCCGACACTCCATTAATTTTAAAAGTATCACAAAATTTAAGAAAATTAAAAATATGGGCATTCGAATCACCATGCACGTGTCCACTAAATTGAACAGTTGATTAAATCATCTGGATCATTATCGATTTTATTTTGAAGTTGTTCGCTTGCACAGGCGGTCTCCTGATGCTCGAAGCTACATCAGCTATAGATGGTGTGATGTAATCATTTAATGGATGATGTGCTACTCAAATAGCTTCTTGTCATCCTTCTACCATCATATCCAATCCCAGATTAATGTCATTGGGATCTTCAGTTGCCATATTTCTTTCTTGTTAAAGTCTTCAAATTGTCCTCTCAATTTCTGGATCAAAAGGTACTAAATCACTATGTCTAGTACGTGTCATGCATCGAATATAAATCTAAAAATAAAGTAAGAATAAAAATTAAAAATAAAACTCCAAAGTAAAGAAAGGATCAAAATTTTAATATTATTTTAGATACAATCTCCGACAACGATGCCAAAAACTTGATGCGTGCTAATATATCGCTATGACAAGTGCACCAGTTGATCAAGTAATAAAGTATGTGAGTAAAGTATCATCCCTAAAGGATTGAAAAATAAGTATTAAAAATATTCTTTCCTAAGCTATATTTAGAGAATCGATTTATGAGAATCAAGAAAAATAAGAAGAAATAAAGAAATAAATTAATAAATTTCAAGGAAATAAAGAGTGTATAATTTTTAGGATTTTAAACTTAAGAGCAGTAGGTTACTAAGGCAATCAGTTCACCAACTCAATCAATACAATATTCAAGTATTTATATAAATTAGGTTAATTTGGTTTCATGTAATGATAGAGTCTCCTAGATTATTCACTATCCTTTGGTCCAGGCGTAGCAAAACTATCAATATTTATTAACTATCCTTTGGTCCATGCATAATTTAAATAAATATTGATGCTTTAAGTTTTGTGAAACCCTATAATTAAAATACGCTGCATCCAAAGCACACTAAAATTATCGCATGCATATGAATTCTAATTCAATTCATAATACAAGGTATATAAATCAAGAAGCATCGACATAGACGTACTTCGTCCGTATCATCTATGTCCATCAGATCAATTAGAAGATAGCCAGTAATCTAAAAGCATTAAGAGCAAATTTATATACTTCTCATGAACAAAATTTAAATCTAAGATCAAATCATATTGAATATTAAATCAAAAGAGTGGCAACATCTTAGGCTTAGTAAAAGAAAATTTAGTTCATGGTAAAAGGATCAAAGACAGCAAATAAAATAAAAGGCATAATAAAAACCAAACAGTAGACTGCTTGTTGCTGAAATTGGTCGTTCGTTGCTCTTGGCATGGAGAACTTGATGAAGGGGAGTTGTTGCTTCGTGTACTGGTGGTCAGAAGAAGAAAGGAAGAAGAAAGAAAGAAAAATAAAGAAGAAAGAAAAAGAAACTAAAAGCTCCCTCTTTTCTATTTCCTCCTCTGTGTTTCTCTCCCTCTTCTCTCTAGCTCTCTCTATTCCCTTGTTTATTCTTTGTTCCTAGACTCTCTCTTAGTAGCAGGGGATTAAATAGACTTTTGAAGGAGAGTTTTGGTCTATAGGAAATGGGTTTAAGACTCCTAAAACAAGTCAAAGTAAAGCCTGGATAATTCTAGCATCAGCATCAAATGGCTCCAAAATCATCCAAAAACCCCTTAAAATCTCCTAAATCGAGTCGAATTTCTCCATGACCATCCAATCTCCTCTGATGATTGACTTTTGGCTGTTGGATTGCATAGAAGGAAGCTCCTACAACTTATGTAAAACCAGGATCTCATGCCAACCATCGGATCCTGATCGAGAGCTACATCCATCATCTGCCAGTGCCTTAATCCGAGCCATCCAATCAAATTCCAGCACCACCTGACCGTCGGATCATGAAATCATCCTTGGTAGACCATGCACGAGTTGGGTTCACCATGCACTGTCAAGCTTTCAGCCAATCTGAGCATGCACCATCATGTGAAATCTCCATCATGCCCCTGGCTTGGTTACTATAGCAGTCCACCATACAACATAAAAAATTCTAACGTCAGCGATGCATTAGTAGAGCATCAACAGGCCGGGCGGTCGGACGGTCTAGTTTTTTAGCAATCAAGTTGGGCTGGTTTGCTAAGCCAATTTGGTTTGACCGACTGATAATTTATTTTTTTAAAGTTTTTTCTTTGAAATTTGATTTAGGGCTCGTTTGGACTCCATTTTGCTTAAAATTTATTTTATTTGAACCAAAAAAATAAGATCTTCACATTGGTGGCCTTCTTTCCTACATAAGATCAATAAAAATATTAATTTTTTAAAAATAAAATCAATTATTTTATAATTTAATACTTTAATTAGTATATTTATAGCACTTATCATTGATCAATGATTAAGAATCATTCTAGGATTAAATAATCAATACGATAGATATTTAACCTAGTCCAAGTATTATAGAAAGATCGATTAGCAATTTGATTGCTAATTACTTAATTTGATTAAGTCAGAGGGATAAAATTAAGTCTAATTAAATATGATTTAATTAGATTTAGTTTGGATTTGATTGGATCAAGTCCAATTGATTTATTGGATGAGCCAATTGCAAAGAAGAACTAGTCCTATTTCAATTAGAACTTGACTGAACCTAATTTTTAATTTGATTAGAAATTAAATAAAAATTAAATTTAATTTAATAAGATTATTAGTTGGACTAAAATTTAATCTAATTATATTAAATAAATTTTAATTTAATTTGATCCAAGGATCAAGTTGGACCAAGTCAAATTAGGAGTTCTAGTGAGACTAGGATTCCCAAATCCTTATGTCATTCAATCTCCATGCACTCTCCATGAAATTTTATTTAATTTTTTTATGGAATCTCTCTTTTTTAGAGAGAGGATGTGCATCTCCATGTTTCATATACTTCTTACATGGTATTTGATTGAGGACCAAGTCAAAATAAATTATTTATTTTGATTTCAAACTCTATTTGGTAGAGTTTGTTGCAACCAAAATTCTTATCATGTATGGCACCTAAACTCCTAATTTTTTTCTAATATTTTTATGAAAAATAAAGAATTTTAATGTGCCAAACATCAGGTGGTCCATGCCCAAAAAGAAGGAGGGGATGCCCAAGAGTTGGGCGCCCCAAGTCTAGCCCAATTTGTAGGTCTCTTAACTATGTATTTGATCTAAACAAGGACTCCTCCATATCTCTCAATAACCTAATTTTTTTTAAGATTATAGATCTAAGAGAGAGATCTTTGGGCATGGAGAGGCTAGGCACAAAGAGGTTTAGGCGTGGGAATTGTAAAGACACCAATCAAGGTGCTTTAGTGAGAGAAAAAGAGAAGAAGAAGAGGGTCTTCTTCTAGGATTTTCTTCCATCTATTTCTCCATTCTTTTTGTGATTTTGAGAGGTGTCTCATTTCCAAAATCTTACTCATCTTCTAGAAAATAGAGGATCCAAATTTTAAAGAAAGAAAGATCCAGATCAACCATTGAAGAAGGATCAACATAGTTCTAGCAAACTATGTTGATTTTCGGGCATCGAACTTCTGATCAGCGATCGAGAGCTTATATGGATAACTTGTAGAGGGCAGACGTATGTGTGGCTTAAAATGATAACCTCAAGCTCTAATCAGCAAGTTAGAGAACATGATTTGCAAAGATATGGATGATACGATCATCTTTCTCCTATCTAGATTTGATCTAGCGTAGAATAGTTTTTATATTGATATGATCAACATGATTTATTCTCATATTTTAATTTTTAATCTAATATCATGCTTTAATCATGTAATAGGAGTCTATATCTAGAGTTTTTCATATTTAATTATGAATTAATATGATTAATTCATATTTTCACTGCATAGATTTAAAAAAGTTTTAAAATCTAACCCTGAAACTCTAGACTAGTTCCTTCAATTGGTATCAAAGCCATATTATTTTTACATGATTTTATGCATATTTAGATTGATAATTTAGATTTAATCTAAATTATAATCTGATGTTTAAATCTAAAATTAAAAATTATTTTAGATTGCACGGACTACTATAAGATTGTCCTGCTGTAAGGTTTATCCTTTACAGTAAAAAGGTTATCCTAGTACGTGCAAATCTAAAATCATGATTATAAAATTTTAGATTAGATCTAAAAAATTTTATGATCTAATTAAAAATATTTTAATCTAATTAAAAGTGCTTTAATCTAATTTTTTATCAGCATAAATATGTTAGATTTGATCTAAATTGATTTATGATTGATTGAATTGAAACTATTTCAATTATATGAGCATGTTTAGATCAGATCTAAAAGTAGTCTCATGGTTTATTTAATTGCATATTGATTATGAATCAAACATGCAACTGGTTGGTAGAACCTGATAGAAAATATGCAGAATTTCATGCATGAATTTTAAATTTTTTTGAGATGTAACGCAGCGAAAGTTATAAATTAAATTATTTAATTTATAAATATATATAATTTAATTACTAAACCCTATATCTAGGATATATAATATATCATATTGCATTTTAAATTAGAAAAAAAAATTTTGGTATTGATCAAATCAATACCCTAGATCTAGAACAATTCTAGATCTAAAACCTAGATCGCATCTAGGCAAAAAAAGAGATCAAATCTCTTATCTTTGCGTGGGTTGAGAACTTCATAATTGATTCTCATTATTGCTTTTGAAGCCACATATGCGTCCGACCTCTATAGATGATCCACACGAGGCTGCAACAAAATCGGAGGTTCGTCGAATGAAGATCCGCTCGAAGTGCTAGCTTCTCACGGATCCCTCTAGATGGTTAATCTAAAATTTATTCTTCAGATCTCTTGGATACTACAAGAGATGAAGAACAAGTGGAGGAATAAGAAAGAAATCCAATCTTTGGATGTTCCAAAAATCAAAAATTAAATAGTTAAGAAAGATCCTAAGAGAAGATACATCTTTCCTTTTCAGGACATCAACCATTGATGTCCTAAACGGATCTTCATACTTGGACAAGAGGAGACCTTCTCTTCTAGAATATTTTCATACTTCTAGATCTCTTCCTTTCTAATTTTTCTCATAGAAAAATCATACATAAATTAAAAAGAAAGAATTCTCAAAAGAATCCTAAGAGAAGACTATCTTCTCTTCACTTTCCTCTCATCAGGACATGATCAAATTATGTCCGAAAAGATCACCATGCTCCAACTTCTTGGAGCATCCTTTCCATGCGCTCTTCCTCTCTGTCTCATAGATTTTTATCATATAAAAATTATATAAAAATAAGAAGGAAATAACATGGAAGAAAAATTACAAGAGAAAATAATATTCTCTTACCTTTGTCTTCATCAAGATATGAACTTTTCATGTCCTAATGAAACCTTTTCTCCAAGGAAGTGGGTGCCTCAAATCTCCATGCAAAGATCTCTTTTTTTCTTCTTTTTGTCATGAAAAATCTGGAGTTTTTGATGCCCTCCTCCTATCGAATAAGAGACGCCACAAAATAAGGGAGACTAGGTCATTTGACCTAGTCAAACATAGAAATAATGGGGCATCCAACTCTTGGATGCCCCTTCCCCTATTTTTTTATGTGGAGACTTGGAAACCATGTACAAACTTGGAACAAAGGGTGACAAAAATGAAAGGTGGGTGTGGGTTTATTTTCATAAAGAGAGGAGGAGAGTTTTAACAAATTAAAACTCTAATTTAATTTGGCACATTCAAACTAACTTCCATATTTGACCAGGTCAAATATAAATCCAAAACATGGGAAATTATGGGGTATGGAAAAGCTATCTTAAGCATGGGAAATTATGTAAAAAAATTTTGGAATTAATTAGTGGGCATGGAGATTATTTGGCACAAAGAAAGAGGAATCCTAGTCTAACTAAGATTCTCTTAAATAGAATAGGTTAAACCAAATTAAAATCTATTCTAATTAGATTTGAATCAACCTAATTAATAGGCTATCCTAATCTAATTAGGAGCCTAATTAAATTATATTTAAATTATATTTAAATCTAATTTAATTTTTAATCAAATTAGAAATTAGTTGAACTCAAGTCCTAGTCGAATAAGGACTTGTTCTTTCTTGCAATTGGCTTATCCAATAAATTAATTAGACTTAATTTAATTAAGTTTAAACTAATTTTAATTAAATATAATTTAATTAAACTTGATCTCAGCCTGATTGCTCAATTCGATTGAGCTAATTAGTAATCCAATTGCTAATCGATCCTCCTACAACACTTGCATTAGGTCAAACATCAATCGTATTGATAGTTTGACCCAAGAATGATTCTGAATCATTGATTAACCATCTGATTAGATTACAACCTCTAATGTGTATGACCCCATAGGTTCGAATCTAAATCGGTAGCACAGAAATCAATTTCTGTACCAATCGAAGTAACCAACTAGCAATGGTTCTCGACGTCCGAATAGGTTAAATGTATGTAAAGCAACATTCTTAGAACCCTGGCCCATGGTTACCGTATAATTCATTCCTATGACTAACAATACTCAAGACGACTTCAAGTATGCTATCAACACTCATACAAGTTATCTCTATTATGTCTCAAAATTTTGCAAATTCTGTAACTCCTCACGAGGATTACCTAGGCCTAGGTTTTGCTAAATTGAAACATAATGAGTCATTCTCTTCCTGAAGCTAATCAGGAGTGGTCAATCCCATCTTGACTCATACACCAACTTCATAAGTACTTGACTATACCCAGAAACCTTCTAAATTTGTATTAGAAATATAGGCAATATAGCATTAAAGTACAGTGAGTTGCTTGCAAGTCATCATGGTGATCTCATATCAGAGGGATACTTATACCCATTGGCCTTAACTAGCTACTCTTGATAGTAGAGTGCTACATTGGTCATGTTCAATGCAGATGTATCCCTACATCTCATCTGGATGCCATACCAATATCTCCACACTACTTGGTTATGAGGACAACCAATGTATATAGCATACAGCGACCTACACTCGATAAGTTATCGTCCTTATTAATAACTTATCATTTGGTTATGAATAGTTTAAGAACCATCTGATAAATCCTTCTTTATCGATTGATTGTAGTTCTAAGGACTTCATCATAATTTAGGAGTTCATTTAAGGAAGATAGAACTTCTATGATGAACCAGCCAAATAACTATTATTATTAGATAATTCATATACTAATTCCAATCATCTACTACTTAGATAATTAGCTTTGAACACATTTTTTAACAACTCCTACTTGGACTAAAGCCAATCAAAATGATATCAAATATCCTATCTTCTACTTAAGTTTGTAGAACTTCTTAGTTCCGAGACTTTAGCAAATGGGTTGGTCAAGTTCTCCATTTCCATCGATCTTCCAAAAATCGATGTCACCTTGATCTAAAATCAAAGATAGTAGAGATGCATAATATGCTGGTCCTTCGATTCTTTAGTCTGAGCTATGGCTCTAGTGCTATGATAGGACTGGACCAACGGTGGAGGGTGCCACTCCTAACCTGCTATGAATCTTAGCTACTACACAGCTTTCATGGCAGCATCATATGCCATGATGTACTCTACATCACTAACTAAATAGGCTACAGTATCCTGCTTGGAACCTTTCCAGCAGATCACTCCTATAATTAGGATATGACCTAATACTTTCTTATTGTCATCTTGTTCTGACTAAAATTAAAACATCCATATGTTTTAAGTCAGTATTTCAATATTTGAGTCACTGGATCTTAGTATTTTCCAAATACTTAGGGATTATCTATACAATCTTCCAGTGATCCTTACTTATGTTAGACTGGTATCTACTCACTACATTAGTGAGTATACCATATCTAATTTTGAATATAAAAAAAAATAGATGACAGCCAAACCTTTATTTCTTATAATGTTGAAATGCCATTACCGATTAAGAAAATTTTATCTACAAACAACATAAGAAATAACACTATAGAATATTTTGCCCACTTACAAATGTAGGGTTTATCTTTGTTCATAACAAAGACATACATTTAAAACGTATGTTCCAAAACTGAGAAAATAGCCCAATGGGCTTTACAGGTCTTTACCTTCTCATCTGCACTACTCTGATCCTTTTGAAAATCTATTCATACCCAATGAATTTTATCCCTTTAGGTGAATCAACTAGTGTCCACACACTATTGATTTTCATGGACTTCAATTTGTATTATGTGGCTCCAAGCCACGTCTTAGAGTCAGACCACTATATTGCATCCATGTAGGTGATCGGATTCTTATTGTTCTCATTGAGCTCAACAGGATCGCCATCTCGGATCTAGATACCGAAGTATCTATCCGACTAATACAGTACTCTACCGAATCTCCTTAAAAGTGTTACTTTAATGGGCTCCAGGTTTGATCTGATCAAATCCGATTCTGTAGGTTTACTAGATTATATCGGTTCTTTTCTACCAGCCAAACTTTCTTAAGTTCAACTTGACAGACATCAGTTCCTTCTCTAAGAAACTTCTTTCTAAAAGGAATGCCCTTCTGCCGATGAACATCTTATGTTCTTCAGCATGGTAGAATTAATAACCCTCAAATACCTATTGGACCAGGACCCAAGTTTATCTATATGCAAACCTTTGATATAGGCCAATCAACTCCAAAATCGAAGGTGAGAGAGTTTAGATCTGTAACCAATCCATATCCCATATGGAGATTTACAACAAATTTACTTGGCATATTTTCAAAGTAAAAACAAGTAGTCACACAAGAGCACAACCCTAAAATAAGTAGACAAGTGAACCCTATCATGGATTGAAGCATATCTAACAAAGTTCAACTTCTCCTTTTAAATACACTGTGTTCTAAAAAGGAATCCACTAAGAGAGTTCTATTCTTTCCTAGATATGTTATAAACTTACTGGATAAGTAATCATCTCTTCGATCTGATCGAAGAGTTCTAATTCCATTTTCAGTTTGTTTTCCTATTTCATTATTGAATCATTTGAATATTTCAAATGATTCAAGCCAGATGTACCTATACCCATATAGATCATCTGTAATAAAATATTAATATCTTTCTTTGGCACTTAAGTTCATAAGTTCACATACATCACTATGTATGAGACTTAGAACTTTATCAACCCCTTCACCTTTTTCAGTAAAAGGTGACTTTGTCATCTTCCCAAGAAGATAAGACTCATAGGTTATCAATGATTCACAATCATTGATGTCGAGGTTTCCCTCTCAAGCTAACCTGTTTATCTTATTCTTATCAAGATGACTAAGCCTATAATGCCAAATATAGACATCCATGACATAATCTAACTTGGATGTTTGTTAATTATGTACATTACACTTAACAGACTATATAAATGTTAAATATTATTTTCTTATTGTTCATATATTATTGTAATATTATTCATAATAATATCACAACAATCCCTTTTATGGATAAATGATAATCATCTCTAACCAAAAGGCCAACAGAGATCATATTTATCATAAACGATGGACAATGGTGACAATCACTCAAAATGACATCTTTTGAAAATAAGCTTGATAATTCCTAAAGCTAGGATTGGAACACGACTTCCATTCCCAATGTCCAGGTATTTCTCATCATTTTCAAATATTCCACTTACCTGTAGTCTTCACAATAAATTATATAAGACCACCGGTATCTAATACCCAGGTAATAGAATTACATACAGAGAAATTTCAAGGTATTATCATATAACATCCTTGATAAGTAACTCTTGCTTTTTTCTCTTGTTCAACCTGTTATAGTCAAGGAAAGCAAGACAATTCTTTTTCCTATGATCCTGCTTCTAATAGTAGAAGCACTATACCTAATTTGGATCAATTTTGAATGAATTATTTTGACTGGGCTTAGAAGCCCCAATACGAATCAATTCATATTGCTGAAACAAATTCAACTTTCGATACTAATTATCAAAGTTGGGTCCCATAAGTCATCATTGTCTAACAATGATTGGAGCAATTAAGGTTTAGCCTTATTCTATAAGAAAAGAGAACATAGACCTAAGTATATGAATTATTTTATGCCTAGAGACTTGGACTTTAGTCTTAAGGTTCTCCCACTATTTTATTCGAATTGGTAGCCTCTATCTCCAATTCGGAGAATTACTTTAATTTTCTAGTAGGTACTAGAATCCACATAGACTACACACAAGCCTAACTTTGGTCGGCCAACCTATGTGCATCTATGCATAGGTTCATTAATCAATTATTTCTCCAAACAACTTCTAGTAATTTAACCCAAAAATCTAATTAGTAGGTTTTGGCCTCTACTATAAGGATCCGGTTAGGTCCAATCATTAATATGACCATACTTGGTACATCTAACCAATGAATGATTAAGCCCAACTTTGGTTGGCCAACCTAACCACCATTAGAGAGATACTTCCAAGTTATTATATTATGAATGATAATTCCATTAGTCAATAAGCATCAAGCCTTTGGGCCTCTAATGATTATTGAGTTAATGGACCCATTATCATCCAACTTAATGGAAGGCTATGACTCAGTTATCTCCATGACTTTATCATTTTAAGAACCTAATAATTTTAGAAGATTTAAATTATTTATGATTTAAGGATAGAAAGGATATTGACCAATATACTCCCACTGACTTCATCAAGTCAAGTCCTCTCACTGACTTCTCAAGTCATCGCCAAGAACTAGGATCAACATCGATCCATGGGCACCTAGATCAATCTCACTGAATAAAATTAGTCTTACTAATTTTCTATGTGACATGGGTTAACACGAATCAATGAGCAACCTAACCAAGACCTGATTAACCACATTGGCCAGGTAAGTGAGATCAGTGGGATGGTCTGCCAAGGCTTGCCTTAGACACATTAGAAATTATCAGGTAAGCAGGCTGCCAATTAAAAATCACCAATCTGAGATGCCAGACTTATCTTAGACACCATATAATTTATCAATTTTGATTTGGTCTGCCTAAAGACTCGGGCTCAACCACTGAACCACGATCAGTATCCATTTGTTAGATGTATGAACTTTAATCAACTACAACTATTGAAGTGATCTATAGAAATGATCTAATCCTAATTAACTATTAATTAAGTTTGATCAACTTTTAAACTAAGTTCATATTTAATCTAACCCTAGGTCTAACCTAGTTAAGGATCTGATCAAAGCTAACCCATTATCCTTTAACCCATGTTTTATGAAATCGTCTTAGGATCTTTAAATCATAAACCTAGATCCTAAACAATCACTTAATTCTTCATTAAATTTAAGGCTAAGGATTGGGGTTCGGTATTTCAAAAATATTTTTCAAATTTTGAAAGGTTCTTTACACCCTAGCATCATTTCATTAAATAGGTCAACTCATTTCAAAAATGAATTGGCTTATTTCATAAACAAGCACTAGATGTAGGTTTAATCACATAAAACCAGTCAATTATGACATTCAGCCAACTTGTCAATCAAGCTATCTTGGATTCCATCTGAGCTAGCCTGAGCAGAAGCCGAGCCAGCTCGATTCTGAGACAGTCAGCTTGGGCAAAAGGCTAGAAGGCCATCATTCCCATCGAGTAGGCTCGAATCCCATCCGAGCAGGCCCGAACTGAATTCGAGTCAGCCTAGTTCCTAATCAAGCTGGCTGGAGCATCATCCAGAAACTGTATCATGGCTGGCAAGCTGGTCGAGCCAGCTCGACTGGCAAACAGAACCCTTTTTAAGGTCCTGCTCAAGTTTAATCTAAAATTATGTACTCTACATAAAATTTATGAAATTATTTAGATCTAATCTAAACACTAACTCATGATAAAATTCAAATTAAACGCTTCAAATATATTATAAAAAACTTTAGATCCAATCTAAAGATTTTATGATCAATTTTCTATATCGCAACATACCAGGACAACCTCTCCACTGTAAGGGATAAACCTTACAGCTGGACAACCTACAATCTATTCAATCATTATTTTTTTTAAAAAATTTATTTTAATGCGAACATGATCATGATATAAAAGAACCTAGCTCTGATACCACTAATGGAAAATATGTAGGGTTTCATGCATGAATTTCAAATTTTTTTAAAATGTAATGTAGCAGAAGTTATAAATTAAACTATTTAATTTATAAATGTATGTAATATAATTACTAAATCCTACATTTAGGACCTATAACATATTATATTATATTTTAAATCAAAAAATAAATGTTTTGGTATTGATCAAATCAATATCCTAGATCTAGAATGATTCTAGATTTAAAACCTAGATCGCATCTAAGCGAGAAAAGAGATCAAATCTCTTATCTTTGCATCGGTCGAGAACTCCACGGTTGATTTTTGTTGTTGCTTTTGAAGTCGCACATGCGTCCGGCTTCTATAGGTGATCCACATGAGGCTGCAACAAAATTATAGGTTCATTGAATGAAGATCCACTCGAAGTGCTAGCTTCTCACGGATCTCTCCAAATGGTTAATCTAAAATTTATTCTTCGGATCTCTTAGGCACTCCAAGAAATGAAGAATAAGTGGAGGAATAAGAAAGAAATCCAACCTTTGGATCTTCCAAAAATCAAAAATTAAATAGTTAAGAAAGATCCTAAGAGAAAACACATCTTCTCTTTTTAGGACATCAACCATTGATGTCCTAAACGGATCTTCATAACTGGACAAGAGGAGACCTTCTCCTTTAGAATATTTTCATGCTTTTAGATCTCTTCCTCTCTGATTTTTCTCATAGAAAAATCATACATAAATTAAAAAGAAAGGATTCTCAAAAGAATCCTAACAGAAGACTATCTTCTCTTCACTTTCCTCTCATCAAGACATGATCAAATCATGTCCGAAAAGATCACCATGCCCTAACTCCTTGGAGCATCCTTTCCATGCCCTCTTCCTCTCTCTCTCATAAATTTTTATCATGGAAAAATCATATAAAAATAAGAAGGAAATAACATGAAAGAAAAATTACAAGAGAAAATAATTTTCTCTTACCTCTGTCTTCATCAAGACATGAACTTTTCATGTCCTAATGAAACCTTTTATCCAAGGAAGTGGGTGCCTCAAACCTCCACACCAAGACCTCTTTTTCTCTTCTTTTTGCTGTGGAAAATCTGGAGTTTTTGATGCCCTCCTATCTAATATGAGGTGCCACAAAATAAGGGAGACTAGGTCAAATGATCTAGTCAAACATAGAAATAATGGGGCGTCCAACTCTTGGATGCCCCTTCCTTTATTTTTTGCATGTGGAGACTTGGAAACCATGCACAAACCTAGGAAAAAGGGCAACAAAAATGAAAGATGGGCATGGGTTTATTTCCATAGAAAGAGGAGGAGAGTTTTAATAAATTAAAACTCTAATTTAGTTTGACTCATTCAAACTAACTTCCATATTTGATCAAGTCAAATATAAATCTAAAACCTGAGATTATGGGGTTTGGAAAAGCTATCTTAGGTATAGAAAATCATGTAAAAAAATTTTGGAATTAATTGGTGGGCATGGAGATTATTTGGCACAAGGAAAGAGGAATCCTAGTCTAATTAGGATTCTCTTAAATAGAATAGGTTAAACCAAATTAAAACCTATTCTAATTAGATTTGAGTCAACCTAATTAATAGGCTATCCTAATCTAATTAAAAGTCTAATTACAATAAATTTAAATTATATTTAAATATGATTTAATTTTTAATTAAATTAGAAATTAATTGGACTCAAGTCCTAGTCGAATAAGAACTTGTTCTTTCTTGCAATTGGCTTATCCAATAAATCAATTAGACTTAATCTAATTAAGTTCAAAATAATTTTAATTAAATCTAATTTAATTAAACTTGATCTTAGACTGATTGCTCAATCAGATTGAGCCAATTAGCAATCCAATTGCTAATCGATCCTCCTGCAATACTTGCATTAGGTCAAACATCAATCGTATTGATAGTTTTACCTAAGAATGATTCTCAATCATCGATTAACCATCTGATTAGATTATAATCTCTAATATGTGTGATCCTATAAGTTCAAATCTAAGCTGATAGCAAGGAATCAATTTTTATACCAATCAAAGTAACCATCTAGCAATGGTTCCCAATATCTGGATAGATCAAATGTATGCAAAGCAACATTCTTAGAATCCTGGCCTATGGTTGCCGTATAATTCATCCCTATGACCAATAATGCTCAAGATGACTTCGAGTACACTGTCAATACTCATACAAGTCATCTTTATTTTATTTCAAAATTTTGCAAATTCCATGACTTCTCACGAGGATTATCCAGACCTAGGTTTTGCTAAATTGAAATACAATAAGTTATGCTCTTCCTGAAGCTAATCAAGAGTGGTCAATCCTATCTTGATTCCATAAGTACTTGACTATATCCAAAAATCTTTCGAACCTATATTAAAAATACAGGCAGTCCGGTATCAAAGTAAAGAAAGTTGCCTGTAAGTCGCCGTGGTGATCTTAGGTCGAAGGGATACTTATACCCATTAGCCTTAACTAGTTACTCTTGATAATAGAGTGCTACATTGATCACATTTAGTGCAAATGTACTCCTCCATCTCACTTGGATGCCATTCTAGTATCTCCACACCACTTAATTACGAAAACAATCAATGCATATGGTATACAGCGACCTACACTTAATAAGTTATCATCTTTATTAATAACTTATCATTTAGTCATGAGCAATTTAAGAACCATCCGATAAATCTTTCTTTATCGATTGATTATGATTCTAAGAACTTCATCATAATTTAAGAGTTCATTTAAGAAAGATAAAACTTCTATGATGAACCAGTCAAATAACTATTATTATTAGGTAATTCATATACTAATTCCAATCATCTACTACTTAGATAATTGGATTTAGAACATATTTTCCAATAGAACCATGTTGTAAAAATGTTTAACAAATATAAAAATTATTTTTAAAATGTTGAATCCCAACCCTCAGTCCAAAATTTAATTAAGAATTAAATATGATGAATTAGGCTCTAGAATTATGAATTAAAGATCCTAAGTCATTAATCATAACATTGGGTTATTGGGTTAGATGAATTAGGTCCATTAATTGGGTTAGATCTAAGGTTAGTTAATGAATGGACTAAATTAGAGTAATTGATCAAATCTAATCAAATGTTGAATTAGATTAGGTTAAGGACTCTTCAGACTCTATTACAATAGTTATAGTTGGTCAAGTCCATACCTTTAACGAGAACCAAATGGACTTGATTCATGGCTACGCGATTGAACCCAAAATTGCTAGGTTGATCCAATTAAAACTAATGAATCGGATGGTATCTAAGATAAGTTTGGCAGTCTAGACCAGTAATTTTTAATTGGGAGCTACTCATACTGATTTCGATCTTTGACAAGTTAATGGCATAACCCTTCCACTAATCTCACTTGCCTGGCTATCCTAGTGAGTTAGATTTTGATTAGATCACTTAGTGATTTGGGCTCACTCATGTCAATTAGGTAAATCATTATGACTAATTTAGGTGCTCCTAATGCCAGCTTTAATTAGGTCCTTTATGATATGACTTGGTGAAGTTAGTGGGACGATCAAAATTGGCTGGTTCTCTTTTCTCTTTCTTAAAATTAATTAATTACATCTTCTAAAATTATTAGATCCTTAAAAATAAAATAGTTATGATGATAACTATATCATAGCCTCCCATTAAGTGGATGATAATGGATCCATTAGTTGGATAATTATTGGAGGACCAAAGGCCTGGTGCTTATCAGCTAATAGAAATGTCATTCATAATATGATTTCTTAGCCGCATCTCTCTAAATGGTGATTAGATTGACCAACCAAAGTTGGGCTTAATTATTCATTGGTTGATGGATAAATTATAGTTATGTTAATGGTTGGACCTAACCAAACCTTTTCAATGGAGGCCAAAGCCTACTGATTAGGGACTGAGACAAAATTAAATTACTAAAAATTATTTAGAGAAATAACTGGTTATAAACCTACCCTTGATGTGTAGGGGTTGACCAATCAAAGTTGGGCTTGTATGTAGTCTATGTGGGTTCTAGTACTCACTAAGAAATCAGGATAATTTCTTGAATTGGAGGTAGAGGCTGCCAATTCAAATAAAATAATGAAAGAATTTTTTGACTAAAGTCCAAATCTATAGGTTTAATGAATTAATTACTAATTAGGTTTAGATTTTTCTTGGTGCAGATATGGCTACTTTTCTTTTGCTCTGATCATTGTTAGACAATAATAAGCTAGTGGGACCCAACTTCGGTAACTAGTATCATAAGTTGAAGATTGTCATAGAATATGAACAGATCTTGTACGTGCTGATAGATCCGGCACCTGAGGAGCCAGCACTCAATGCACGTGGAACAGTCAAAGACACTTATCAGAAGTGGCTCAATGACCAAACTACGGTGCATTGTATTATTCTGTCAGCCATGAGCGATGAGTTCAATCACAGATTCGATTCTGCTCAACCAAAAGACATGCTTCAAGTATTGAAGGAGTCTTTTAGCACACTCGATGATGTTGAAAGGTACAAGACTAGTTGTACCATCTTTAATGCTAGGAAGAGGGATGGAGCATCAGATCATGTACTATACATAATCGAGCTGATGGAGCATTTGAGCAAGCTTGGATATCCCTTGCACGAGCAGCTAGGAATAGATGTGATTTTAAACTCATTGCCCAAATCTTATCTCCCATTCTTTACTCATTACATAATGATAAAGCCTGAAGTAAACTACCATGAGTTACTGGGGTTACTTCAGAACTTTGAGAAGGATCACCAGCTCTATAAGAAGTCGGTGAATTTAGTGGAAGGGTCTTCTTCTGGTTCTTGACTCTTTAAGAAAGGAAAGAAAAAGAAGAAGAAGAAGAGTAAGAAGGTGCATCTTTAGGCTGGAACATCTATGCAGGACCAGACCAAGAAAGTAAAGCCCGATAAGAGTCAAGCTGAGTGCTTCTTCTGCAAGAAGCAGGGGTACTAAAAGAGGAATTATCCTTAATACATTGCCTTCCTAGACCCAAACAGATCGAGAAAGAAGCAAGTTGTTGCTAAGTAAGATATTTATATGATAACTCCATGCAATTTCTCTACTTATGATATTACTGACTGGGTATTAGATACTGATAGCCCTTATCATATTTGCAATTCGTTGCAGGGATTACAGGTCAGTAGGAGATTCGAGCAAGGTGAGAGATTTTTGAACATTGGATATGGTAGACCAATTCCAGTTCTAGCATTAGAAATCTTGAAACTTGTATTTAGGTCTCACATCATTGTTCTTAGTGATTGTCACTTTTGTCCAAGTTTCTTTTTGAATATCATTTTTATAGGCCTTTTGGCCAAAGATAATTATGAAATTTTAATAAAAAAAGAGTTTTATAATATCATTATGAATGATGTTACTATATCCTCTAGACACTCAAACAATGGTAACAATGGTGTATATATGTTATCACAATCTGTTAATGTAGTCTATTCTGCTAGCAAATACCCCAGATTAGATAATGTGTCTGATATGTACTTATGGCACTTAGACCAGGTCACATAAACAAGAACAGGATAAATAGGTTGACTCAAGAGAAAATCCTTAAAATCAATGATTATGAATTACTTTCAACCTATGAGTCTTGTCTACTTGAAAAAATTACCAAGTCATCTTTTACTAGAAAAGGTGAGAGAGCCACTAAGCTCTTAGATCTAATACATACTGATGTATGTGGACCTATGAGCACTAGTACTAGAGATGGATATTTCTACTTTATCACTTTCACAGATGATTTAGCTAGGTATGGATGTCTACCTGATGAAATATAAGTCGAATTCATTTAAAATGTTCGAACAATTCCGAAGTAAAGTAGAAAAATAAATTGAAAAGAGTATTAAAACTCTTCGATCTGATCGAGGAGGGGAAACCTTTCTGGTGAGTTTCTCATATATCTAGAAGAAAATAAGATTTTCTCCCAATAGACTCCTCCAGGAACACCATAGCATAATGCTGTGTCGGAAAAAAGGAATCGGACTCTATTAGACATGGTCCAATCCATGATGGATTTTGCCAGCTTGCCGATATCCTTCTGGGGATATGCACTCGAATCAGCTTGCTATCTTTTAAATAGGATTTCAAATAAGTCTGTGATTAAAACTCCATATGAGATATGGACGAGATGTAAGCCAGCACTTTCATACCTCAGGATCTGGGGCTGTCTGGCTTATGTGAAATGGTTAATATCCGATAAACTTAGACCTAGGTCTAACAAGTGTACATTCATAGGATATCCCAAAGAATCAAAAGGATATATTTTCTACCATGCTGCTGAATAAAAAGTGTTCATTAGCCTTAAGGCAATCTTTTTGATAAAGGAGTTCCTTGGTGAAAGAACCGTTGCCTCTAAGGTTGAACTTAATAAAGTTTAACAAGTAGAAACACTGACACCTATAGCTGAACCAGAATCAGATTTGATTAGATCAAATTTGGAGCCCAATGTACTTGCACCATTAAGGCGATCCAATAGAGTACCATGTCAGTCGAATAGATACTAAGTTTTTTAGTCTGGGACAGTGATCCCATCAAACTCGATGAGAATGATGAGGATCCGATCACTTATATGGATGCAATGCAAAGGTCTGATTCCAAGAAATGGCTTGAGGCCATGAAATCCAAAATATAGTCTATGAAGGTCAATGATGTATGGACATTGGTTGACCCATCTGAAAGGATTAAACCCATTGGGTGTTAGTGGGTTTTCAAAAGAAAGAGGGGCATAGACAAAAAGATGGATATCTATAAAGCCTGTCTGGTTGCTAAAGAATATCGTCAACATTATGGTATTGACAATGATGAAACATTCTCTCCTATGGCAATGCTAAAATCCATTCGGATAATAATTGCTATAGCTGCCCATCTAGACTATGAGATCTGATAGATGGATGTTGTTGGAAGATTTTTATGCCTGCCGAAGATATGAGAACATAGGCTGATTGAAAGTCTTCGAAAGGCTATGGTCGAGGTCCTATCTCAGGCCGAACTTGAGTTTATCGAGAGATAGAAGCCAAAGTCATGATGTAGGCTGATTGAAGGTCTTCAGAAGATTGAAGATGAGGTCCTGAGTTAGGCCGAACTTGATATCATCAAAGGAGGGAAGCCAGGGTCACAATATAGGCTGATTGAAGGCCATTGAAGGCTGTGGCCGAGGTCCTGTCTCAAGTCGAACTTGAGTTCATCGAGAGATAGAAGCCAAAGTCATAATGTAGGCTGATTGAAGGTCTTTAGAAGGTTGAGAACAAGGTCCTGAGTCAGGCCGATCTTGATATCATCAAAAGAGGAAAGCTAGGGTCACAATATAGACTAATTGAAGGCCATTGAAGGCTGTGGCCAGGTCCTATCTCAGGTTGAACTTGAGTTCATCGAGAGATAGAAGCCAAAGTCATGATATAGGCTGATTGAAGATCTTTAGATGATTGAGGATGAGAACCTGAGTCAGGCCAAGCTTGATATCATCAAAGGAGGAAAGCCAGGGTCATAATATAGGCTAATTGAAGGCTATTGAAGGCTAAGGCCAAGGTCCCATCTCAGGCCAAGCTTGTAGTTCTCAAAAGAGGAGAGCTAAGATCTTTGGAAGGCTGAATTGAAGGCAATTGAAGGCTGAAGTCGAGGTCCCATCTCGGGCTGAGCTTGAAGTTATCAAAAGATGGAAGCCAAAGTCACGATGAAGGCTGATTGAAGATCTTCGGAAGGCTATGGCCAAGGTCCTATTTAAAGCCGAATTTGAGTTCATCAAGAGATGGAAGCCAGTCATAATATGGGCTGATTGGAGGCCTTCAGAAAGCTGAGATCGAGTTCCTATCTCAGGCCGAACTTGAAGTTACTGAAAGGATCAACTCCTCCAAGATGAACTCTCCCAAGATGAACTCCTCCAAGACGAACTCCCCTAGGATGAACTCCCCTAAGACGAACTCCCCCATGAGGAACTCCTTCAGAACGAACTCCTCCAGGATGAACTCTCCCAAAATAATCTCTTTCAGGAGGAACTCCTTTAGGACGAACTCCTCCAAGATGAATTTCTCAGGATGAACTCCCTCAGGATGAGCTCCCCTAGGATGAACTCCTTCAGGATAAACTCCTCCGGATTGTCAACTTTTCCCTACATGCCATGAGGGAATAATACCTGACATGATTCCTAAGAATATTCTAGTAGACAAATAAAAGGGAAAAAAGAGGGAAAAAGAGGAAAAAGAGGGATCCACTACTCTCCCATGACCAATAACCTACAATTCATCCTAACAAACTCCAGACCTTTCTATAAAAGGAGAAAAAGAGGGATCCCAAGGGATGCAAGCTCTTCTCTCTAAAATGCTCATCTTCTTTCCTCTATTGATGAAAAACTGATTTGAGCATTGGAGGATCCTCATCAGAGCCAACTCCGATCGAAGACTTCTCTTGTGGCCGTCGCGCAACTCCAGCAGTCCGACCTCAAGATGGATTTCCACATCAATAGATGGGTTAGAGGAAGGATTCCTTTTGAGCCCATTTATGGAAAGAAATGAGCATCCAGCAAGAGGAGCTCCATCACGTCACTCCAATAATGATGGAATTCAGCATCCATCTTCAATAGGCCCCACCCAGGCTCAAACTTGGGGGCTTCAAATGAGGAAAAAATTTTGATTGGAGAAAAAGGTCCAAGGAAGAAGACCATGACAAGGATGATTCTGGACCAATAAAGAGCCATGAGATCTAGATAAAGAATATAATTATACAATTTTTTTAGTCATGTTATATTCTTGATTTTTCATCCATTCTCTTGAGTTTTAGAGAAAATCAAACATTACAAGGAGG
The DNA here is from genome assembly GCA_006176705.1 of Cocos nucifera. NCBI lineage: Eukaryota > Viridiplantae > Streptophyta > Magnoliopsida > Arecales > Arecaceae > Cocos > Cocos nucifera. The sequence continues at coordinate 250,886 of QRFJ01005196.1, forward strand.
ATCTTCATTTGCACTCTAATATACTGGGCAAAATAAAAGCAACCTCTGAAATTCAAAATGAAATGGAGAGACTAAGACTTGAGAGAGAGAAATAAATGAAGTGGTATTATAAAAATTCACTACTACAAAAAAGGACTACGATAGCGGTTCGTAACCACTACCATAGCCCAAAAAACCACTGCCATAGGCTATGGCAGTGGTTTTCTAACCGCTGCTACTCCGACCATTGCCGTAGCTCTATGATAGTGGTTGTTGTAGTGGTTGTTAGAACCGCTACCATAGATAGTCTATTGCAGCGGTTATGTAACCACTGTCATAGGTTATCTATAGCAACGGTTACATAACTACTGCCATAGATCTAATACAGCGGTTGGCACCATTTGCACCAGGGACCTATGGCAGCGATTGGCATGGATTGGCAACGATTATAAAATCACTACCATAGATCTTGAATAATTAAAAAAATAAAATTTTTATTTTTTATATATTTTATCCGATAAATATAGATATATAACATAAAAAAATATAATAAACATAAAAATTATTCTGAAATTCTAAAATTTTATTATCAAATAAAATTTATTATAATATTTTTCAAAAAAATAAAATACATCAAAAGTCTCCTAAATCTACATCATCGTTGTCATCGTCGTCACTAGGAGCCGGAGCTAGAGCTGAAGCTGGAGTCAAAGCTAAAGTCGGAGCTAAAGTTGGAATGCAGGCCAACATATCCTCGAAGCTCGTGACTCTAAAATGCATACTGAGCATCGATATTATATCTCTCATGATGTCCTCCAGATGAAATGCGCGCTCCTCAGCCCGATCTATCTGCATCGCAACATGATCTGCCTATGCCAACGCCTCCTCAAGCTCTTTCCGACTGACGATAATGAAAGTCTGTGAGGAGACACTTGCCTCGGATCAGTAGCTCATCAGCATGTGTCCGAGCCTGCATCAGATCCTCCCAGAGTGCTTAGGCCCCAGGGCCTAAGACAGATGGTCATGGGGCCCAGAGATATCCGAGCCCTCACTCGCGAGCATATCTAACTGATCCTATAATTATAAATTAAAATAAAATTTTATAAGAAATACTATAATACTAATCATATATACTGATATATTTAATACTTACAAAAATATGTTCGATCGCGGTGTTCATCAGCCTGCCCGTCTTATCTGTGCAGCTAGATCAGAAGATCTCGCTATGGCTGAGCATCACTCCATCTCTCACCAGCTATAATAAAAAATAAATTTATCAAAAAGATGATAAAAAATATGAATTTAATTTATCTAATAAGATTTAGAATTAATTATCTCTCTATGTACACGACTGGTCATAGACTCGTGGCCTAGAGTGTGCGTATACTCCTAGGCTACACGATTCTTCCGATTTTGGTGGAAGATAGCCTAACAAGTATTCAAATAAATAATAAATATTTAAAAAATATTTAAATAAAACTTTAAGCATATTGAAAAATTTAAAAGTTAGGAATTTTACCTCGAACTCCTAACTCCTCCAATGTCTAACCATCCTCTTCCACTAACTCGGAGGACAATCCTGTATCTAGGGAACAAGCTCCTTCGAAGTGTCTCGTCAGTGGTCGAGCCATCCTCTATGGGACTTGACCTTATAACCTCGGTATAACTCTTCAATCTTCTTCAGTCGAACATCTCGAGCCCTCTCATGATCAAAAAAGTCATACCTCCTCTGCATAAATTTATCAAAAATCAATTATAAAATCATTCTAATCAAACATATATAGTGTAAACATATAAAATGAATAAATATAACTAAGATGCACGTACTTATCCATATCTCCTTCCATACTCGATCCCTGATGGCAGCATCTATCAAACACCAATCTCTGGGCTCTACGGGAATGATGTCCGACCACCTCACAAGCACTCCAAAAAAGAAATGCATCTCCCATGCGGTATCTCCTACCGACCTCACCTTTGCATCATACTACACCATCATCTAATACTAGCGGTTCCACACATGTGACATACATATGGAATCGTGAAATATCTGGCTGGATGATGCACCTACAATGCAAATACGTTATGTAAATATATAAGTGTACAAATACTATATAAAAAATAAAATTGTGCTAATATAATAAAAACATACATTCAGATGCCTGCGATGGTAGAGGCTCAACTATCGGTGGAGTAGATGGTGATGGTGGAGGTCCCTGAGCAGTTGATGTCGAGGTGAATGGAGTATGCTCCAACTGCTCCTCGGATGCTGAACTACGCATAACCCACTGAGGGATAGGGGTGAAAGCTAGATGGCATTTCGGTGCCATCATGATCTGCAATATTAATGAACATTAATCAATATAACATCATAACATATTAAATTCTATTTGCTCAGAAGTTGAGCCGACTTCATGCCTGAGATAGCCAGCTCTATGCCTGAGACATCCGGCTAGAGTCCTCCCCCAGCTGGCTCGATTATGACCTAAGCCAGCTCGGCTGCGTATCCAAGCCGGCTCGACTGTGTGCCATCCCCTCGATCACTCCCTCTCTTCCTCTCTATCTCTCTCACCAGCGATGGCGGCGAGACCGAATCCCTCCCTCCCAGCTTTTCCATCTCTCGATCTTCCTCTCTCGATCTCCCTCGCCTACAAGGCCAGACCCCATCCCTCCCTCTCTCACTCTCTCAATCTCCCTCATCAGCAAGGTCGGACCCCATCCCTCCCAGTGATGCCGGCAAGGCCGGACCCCCTCCCTCCCTCTCTCGCTCTCTCGATCTCCCACTCTCCCTCCCTCGATCTCCCTCGTCGGTGAGGCCGGACCCCCTCTCTCCCAATGACGGCAGTGAGACCGGACCCCCTCCCTCTCAATGATGGCGGCGAGGCGGATCCCTCCCTTCCTCACTTCCAATAATTAAAATTAGGTCCAGATCTGAACATCCAAGTTCCAATCCAAACACAATCCATTGATAGATCTAGTCCACAGCCACCGACATGGCACGGCCCAAGGCTACCACCACGGCATGACCTAAAAACTATGGCATGCAGATAATTATAATATTTATAATAAATATTTATAATATTTATTATAAATATTCTATAAATTATTATGAATATATATGATTAATAAATAATACTATAAAATTAAAAAAAAATATACCTACGGCTATAGAGAATGGGTCGCACCGAAAGCTTCGAGGGTCGCCGATGATGATGCTAGAAGAGGATGACAGCACTAGAGATAATCTGTAAAATAAAAGCAAGATAGTGAGATAGAGAAGAGAAAAAAAGAGGAGAGAGAGAGAGAGTAGGGGCAGTCGAGCATAGGGGCTCACCGGAAGGGGGGGTTTGGTTTCGCACCAGGGTCGGAGGAGGAAGAGTGTGGGGGAGGGGTTTCACGAAGGGGCGGCAGAGGGTCGAGGGTGGATGGGGGTTCATCGGAGGGGGGTTTCACAGGGGCCAAGGGAGGGTCGGATGAGGGTTCGTCGGAGGGGGGGTTCGCTGGGGACTGAGGGAGGTCAAATGGAGGGTGGGGTTTTACGGGGGGCCGAGCAAGGGTGGAGGGGGGTTCGTCAGAGGGAGGATTTTGTGGTGGGCTGAGGGAGGGTCAGATGGGGGTTTGCCGGAGGGAGGTTTCACTGGGGGCCGAGGGAGGGTCGGATGGAGGGTGGGGGCTGGTGGGGGGTGGGGGTGGCGGGTGGCGGGTAGGGGCTGCCGAAAGGGAGGGGGAAGGAGGGGTGGCATCGATCGATGGGGAAGGAGGGGCGATGCCGATCGGGTGGGGAGGAGGGGCGACGATGGCCAGAGGGGAGGAGGGACGACGTCGATCGAAGGGGAGG